>JAGFMF010011914.1:5067991-5146578 GCA_019455555.1 Galemys pyrenaicus | reverse complement strand
TTTTGCCTTCTGACTTACTTCGCTGAGCATAATCCCTTCCAGCTCCATCCATGTTCCTATGAATGCGTCTAGTTTTTCATTTTTGATTGCTGAGTAGTACTTTTTTGGGCAGACAAATCAGAATTTATGCACCAGGATTTCTTCTAGGATCCCCAAACTTCATATTAAAATCCCTATGGGCAGTATTCCACTGTGGTACATATACACAATGGAATACTACCCATAGGGATTTTAATATGAAGTTTGGGGATCCTAGAAGAAACCCTGGTGCATAAATTCTGATTTGTCTGCCCAAAAAGAGTAGCTTTCTTCAAGGGAAGACTTTGGCACAGTTCTGCTTTTTGACAAAAGACTGAAGGGTGACTTACCAGGTGCATCCTGAATCCCAGGTGTGTGGGTTACATACTTTCAGTGGTAACAGAGAGGGGTTTTTGTAACTACGGTAAATAGTTACTGACTTGCAGGGGTTCACCTTGGTAGTAGAGTAGAAGTGATGTTCATTCAGTAGAGGCCATACTTGAACTAGTGAATCTGATCCCCTGGGCTAGCAACATCTGTTTGAGAGCTACCCTGACAGATGCCATAAAGCCTTTTCTTTAAAAAAGATCTTACTTATTTATGCATACAAGAGCTGGGGTGTAGGCCAGAGGCAGGGGGTTGTAGGGAGAGGAGTCACCAGAGACAGAGTGGGGAGCAGAACAGGCAGATGGACTGAAACACACTGCTGAGGGGAACAGCGGGCGAGGCAGGAGAGGTCTGCTGTGCCATGTGGGTCCCCTCCCTGGCCAGGAATCGAACTCGCACTGCAGTGACTGCAGAAGCTCCACAGTGCGGTGCTCAACCCCTCGTGCCACAAGGGAGGCCCAACTACATACAGTCTAGTATGGACAGTGGTAACAGCCACAGCCATGCCAGTTACCTGAGCACAAGGGCAGCTGGTAGGCTGCATGTCATCCAGTGCACTACTCAGAGAGCTACATGTGCTAGTCAGCCATATATATATATGTATACACACACACATATACATATACATATATGCACATACATATGTTATATAATATAGAAGGCTATATATGTAATATATATAACCTTATATGGTATGGAAGAGGCTCTGTGTTACATGACCTTGCTCAGTTGTAACTAGTCTAAGTGCTCTGAGCCAGGCTCTACTAAGCTATGAGTGGGTTAAGTGCATTTCCCACTTAGGATGGGTTTTTCAGGACATAATCCCATTGTAAGTCGAGGAACATCTACAGACCAGAAGGAAAACCAGCACAGAAAATCATGAATTTGATAGAGCGCTTTGCTTAGGATGAGAAGAATTTTTTTAAGTTTGGCAAGTTTGTTAAAAAGTAAATTTTAGAACAGATGGCCTGCCGATAGGACAGAAATCGCCAAGATGGAGTGAGAAGGATAGTTTGGGGAAACATTGGGCCAAGGTCAGATTTCTGCTGTCCTGGCCCTGGAGAGCAGGTTGCACCCTGCCTCTATTTATAGTCAGTCCCTCACCTCCCACCCTGCACGTCCCTTCCACGACGGCAGCCACAGCTGACTCCTCACCTCTCCCCAGCACACCACAGAGCACCCCAAGGCAATTCTTTGGGGTTGCTTTCCTGCCATCTGCACCACTTCTCGAGTCATTCCTTCTTGTCAGGGTCCCACTTGGGCTTTCATTTGCTTATTCCAGGCATAGAGGATGCCAGTTCCTACCAGAGCCACTTAGGTAACGGAAATGAACCATGCGGGCCTGCTGTGGGACAGTGGGCGTGGCAAGGACTTGGGGGGGACTTGGCAGGAGATGTCTCACCAAAAGGCAGTCAGATGCAGCTGATGAAACTACTGGCTTGCCAGATGGGATGCAAAGTCCAGCGAGACTTGGTCTTCAAATACCTGTTGGCATGCCTCGCGTCTGTTTTGGGGGCACATGGCGGGAGGTGCATTCACTCGATGCAGGGACCAGTGTCTGCTGGAGAGGTGCAGGTGTGTGGGCAAGGACCACCCTTTGGTGAGGCCCTCCCGACCCCACTCCTACCCTGTTCAGTGGAGCTGATGTCTCCTCTATGCACTTAGGTGTGAATGCAGAGGGCCCTGGGGAGCAGCGGCACCCGTCACCAGGGAGGCTCCCGGGACTGTGTAGCTACCACACCACTGCTGAGATGGAGGGGCTCCCCCATCCCTCCCAGGTGCCCGGGCTGGCGTCCCCTCTCTGGCTGCCCCTCCCATGCCAACACTAGTGGACGGTGACATTCCTCTCCCCTGGCCTGGCCTCTGGCCCTGTCTATAGGGTACCCTCCCCCACCGGCTTCCCGGGTGCAGCTCTCCTGCGACAGGGGCAGGTGGAGTCGAAGGCCTCAGAGTTCAGCTCTGGGAGCTGCAGGCTGGTGCTGTCTGCCTAGAGCGACGATGAAGAGGGGTGTAGTAGATGCCCGTCCCAGGTACTGGGGGAGCAGCAGGAAGGGGAAGCAAGGGCGTGCAGGTGGGAGAGGGACTCTTCCTGACCCAGGCTTTACCAGATTTCTTTTCTTTTTTTTAAGGTTTTATTTTATTTATGCATACCAGAGCTGGGGCACAGGCCAGGATTGCGGGTGGTGAGAGGATTCACCAGAGACAAAGTGGGGAGCAGAACAAGCAGATTGACTGAAACGCACTGCTGAGGGGAGCAGCAGGGAGACAGGAGAGGTCTGCTGCACCACGTGGGCCCCTCCCTGGCTGGGGATCGAACTCACGTGTTGTGCCGCAGGTGCTTCAAAGTGCGACACTCAATCCTCTGAGCCATCAGGGAGGCCGCATTTCTCACATGTCCCAAGAGAGAAGCATTCAGATTTGGGGACCTGGCTGAAGTTCCAACCAAGCACAACAATGCCTTTGGAGCATGTGATGCGCGCGCGCGCGTGTGTGTGTGTGTGTGTGTATGTGTGAAAAGGGAAGTGTAAATATGAAATGTCAAACGTCTCTAGCACATGCTCCTTATTACGACGGCTCCTTCCAGCGGCCTGGACAGGGAGGTCTTTGAGGCCTTCACAGCTCTTAATAGTTCTGCGAACATCAAATAAAAAAGGCAGTTCAAAGAGGCAAGGCAAATGGGTTCGTAAAATGACTGATTTTGTGCCTGATTTCTACTCCTTTGGGGGGAAATACCGAGGTTTTGACAGTTCTTTTCCTTCATTGTCACGGCTGGCCTCTTCCTTGTGTCTCACGGGACTGGAGTGGCTGGTGGGACTGGAGCTGCGGCCGGCTTCCGTTCCGGCCCCTGGACTGACCGCCATGGGGGGTACGGCCGGATCGTCCTTCTCTGCAGGGCCCCGTGGAACGGATGCCTGTCCTTGACCCGTTCCCTGGGAATCCCGGAACTGGAGTCTGCCCATGAATGGCCTCTGATTCTATTTTATTTTATTTTTATTTCTCTTTCAGATTCATCTCAGTTGAATGCTGCGTCTGAAGTTTACTTTTTCTTCTCCTCAACTTTTCAGTCTGGTCTCTTCATTGCCAAATTCTGACTCTATGGAAAAATTGATCCAGTGCTGTGTGTCATTAATAAAGCTACAGTTGAAGTTTTGTCCCCAAGGATGTTATGATAGAGCCCTTTCATCCTTTCATCTGAAAGATACAACTTTATCTGAATAATTAGCTCATCGCCGTTATCTGATGGAGGAACCAGATGCAAAGGTGAGGTTTTTGTTTTAATGATGTTGTGAATTTGTTTACCTGGATTCTTCCCCAGCAAGCAATGAGTAAGCCCTGGAACGCATGCCTTCCACATTTAAAATATTAATAAGTCTCGAGTGCCAAGTTACTCTCTCTGCGTGTCTAACATTTCCCTTATCCTGCCATCTGAGGGAAGCTTTCATGCCACGCTTTCGTGCCAAGAGCACCTTCCAGGATAAATGGTAACCTCAGCAGAAAGGATGCCTCTCAGGTTGTGTTTCACGTCTCGACAAATCAATAGCTTTCGACCTGCCAGCCCTCGCTCTCTTGGCTCTGCCTTTAGCTGCAGCCCCGCGGAGGCCGCCATGGTTCCTGCGCTTTGCTCTGCGTCTCCTCTTTCTTAAAGGAGGTTTTGGATGATGGCGCTCTGGGGGCTGATTTCCAGGGTGGTGTCATCAAGCTTGTCTTCGATTTGGTGGTGAGAATCAAGAAGGAGACTGAGTGGGTGGCATCCATCCCTCCAGGACGGGCGAGGAGGTGAGGAGAGGCACAGCTGGGCCTGGGGCACAGGTCTTTGGCGTGGAGGAGGAGAGGATTCTGTGAGTGCTTCTGGTGGGGAGCAATATCTACCCCCCCAAACCCCAAGGAAACCCATTTTCTCCTTCATAGCCCAGCACCTTCTATGACTTCAGGGATATGAAGAATGGGGCCTTAGTGGGAGGTCGAGTACAAGGAAAGCAGACCCCCAAAACCTGGAGGGCTTCTGCTTTAGGTGAAAAAGGACACACACTTATTCCCCAGCAGAGTGCAGATGGATGGATTTGGGGTGCAGGTATGCTGAGCTTTGTCATTTTGCTCACAGGCTCCCCACCCCCCATGTCCCATTACTCTTTTGAAGGCTAATGACCCTTGAATTTCCTTTTGGAAAAGAACCCTTTTCCTCCTCCTTGTGCAAAGCCTCAGTGGACTGGTCAACCAGAGTGCCTGCTGGCCCCCCCCGGGCCTGGGGGCTGAACATGACCCAGTCTTGCCAATCACATTTTCTCCTGGGACTTGGCATCTTGTGTGGGGGATACAGGAACAGGATAAAAGAAGGTGGTTGGCACAAGTTCACAATCATTTCCGTAGTCCATCCTGGTATAAGAACATGGGTTAGTCCTGATACCAAGACCCCAGGTTTGCCATGTTCTGTGGCTGATGCTGAGGCTGGCCCCACAACCTCCCTTCCTTAGTCTGAGCTCTGGAGCTGTTCCACAGCCTTCTGGCTCGTTCTTTTCTATTTAATAATGGTGTCTAGTTGTTTACAACTATAGTGACTGATGCACAGAGTTTAGGGGTCTGTAGCAGGCCTTTGTGGGATGTAACCTTCTATTGGAGGGAGAGGACTTGTTATTATTAATCAGTCTCTACATGGTAAAGGCTCCTTGTGGTGGAGGAAGATTGGCCAGAGGGATTGATGCAGACAATTTGCATATGCTAATAGCAATAATTACAATTACAGCAGGCAGTATTTGATTTGTGACTGCAAGGTGAACTTTGTGCTGCGGGCATTCTATGGACAATATCTTATCTTGTACAGAAACCTCACATGGTAGGCTTGGTATCATCCCATTTTACAGGTGAGAACATTGAGACCCAGGTGTTTGACACTGGAAGTCGTGGAGCTGGGACATGAGCCTACATTGGTTCCCAGGCTCTTGAGCTCCACTAGTTTTTTTTTTTTTTTTTTTTTTGCACTGGTGCTTAAGTTTGCCCTAGACCTACTCCAGCAGCTCTCATCCAGGAGGGATTCCGACCCAGGGGGTACCTGTCTATGTCTGGAGACATTTGACGGCCGGCTTGGAGCAGGGGCTTCTGCATCTAATGCATAAAAGGCAGGAATGCTGCAAAGCAAAGCGACCTGCAATATCCAGGACAGCCCCTGCCGCAGGGCATTGCCTAACTCCGTTGAACCCTGCAAAACCTTTCTCTGCCCAATTTGAACCAAGAAAACCCTGTGGTATGGACCTGGGCCAGCAAAGGGAGGCAGGCGGAACCTAAGAAGAAGGAATTGCTTCCTTTGTTATCACTGGCCTCCTTTCTTTTTCCTCTTTTCCTTTTCCTTTTTGTCTTCCTACTGTTCGAGAAAAACACAACAGTCTCCGCCTCCCTTCTTCCCGCCCCTTTCCTTTAGCCCTTAGCCACTTTAGAAATGTTTTTGCTGGCTTGGAGTCATTCAGCCACTGCTTATTAATAATTTCCCCTTGGCATCTGCTGCTGCCTCTGTGTTAATGGCTCCGCTCTGAGTGAGGCCCACCGTGAGGAGGTCCACGTCTCGCCAGGCGCCCGCCCGTCCAAGGGGTTAAACTCCATTTTGCTGCCCAGAGAGAGGCCTAACTAGGTGAAAGGGAGCTAAGTGCTTAAAGATCACACCACAGGGCTAAAGGCACCGAAGGAGCTGTTATGATCTATCAGATAAATAAATATGCTTTTCCGAAATTGTCTAAAGCTTTATTTATAGAAGGGGCCCAAATGGCTTGGAAGAAATCTGCTTAAGAAGCTCTTAGCACTTCTGGCAATCCTCACGGAGTCGAATGAAACACTTTATGGTGTTTTCTCTGCCTTAATGATGCCGTGAGGAAAGCCAAGATGGCTGCGCCCTCAGCGGGTGGGAGGCTGAGGAGGAGCCTGGCCCTCCCCTGGGAGACGGGGGCGAGTTGGCCCAGCTTGTCCCCAGCCTGTGACATCTTCCCACCAGCCATGTGCTGCGAGAGGCCATACCCGCCCCCTTGGGGAGCTGACCCTCCCCGGAGGGAGCACACGCACACTCACAGGCCCCGACTGGCTTGGCCGCCATGGGCTGGCCAGCTCGTGCTGAAGATGGCTCGAGAATTGGTTGCCAACCCCAGGAGTGCTCACACAAAAATCCTAATTTCTGGCTTTAATTTAGTATTTTTTTTGGTAAAACAGAGCATTTGGCAGCCCTGGTCCAACTGGATAACACAGCAACAGCTGTCTCTGGACAGTCCCCCACTGGTCAGTGTCCTCACTTAGTCCCTGCCATGGACAACCTGCCCCGCCCAGCACCAGTCTGAGGCTGTGGCCTCTCTTAGACTGAGTCATTTGAATGTAGCCTTGCAAGATCTCACAGGGGGATCCAGGGCTCCAGACAGCGGAGATTCAGGGCAACACATGATTTCCTCTTCATTTCTTCTTGCAGTTAGACATGGTCTACCTTTAACACAGCCGCTCCTCCTTCTTCCCCTCTGTCTCCTCTTACCCTTCCTCTTCCTCCTCCCCTTCCTCTTTTTCCTACACTTCCTCCTTCCCCTCCTCTTCCTCCTCCTTCCCCTCTTCTTCCTCCTCCTTCCCCTCCTTGTGTTCCTCCTTCCCCTCCTCCTCCTCCTCTCCTCTTCCTCTTCCTGTGCCTGAAAGTGGGAAATTCTGAGCCCCAGTAACTGCTGGACCTTGGAGACACCATCTCTCTCCATGCTCAAGGCCATGGGGATACATGCATGGTTTCATAGACTATTTTGACTGGGGGGAAATAAATTGTATGTTCCAGGATTTGAACAGATTAAAAACATTAAAAAAAATGTTCTGCTTCTGCTTCTATTGTATTTTTACTTTATTGCTGGTGATTTCTCCTTTGACTCGCTAACAGGAATGTATTTTTTCTTGGTACTGCCATTACCTCTTCCTGGTACTTTCCAGGTCACTAATTTTTCTGCTTAGAGTTCATTCTGTTTAGACCGATATGCTGTCTCTTTTAATGAGGTTATTTCTGGGTTATTAGCCTTCCTGTTATATGATACCTTATGTGGAGGCCCTAATTGATGTAAATCAAACACAGCTTGCAGAAAAAAATCAAAGTCATTCTTCAGATATTTGGTGGATCTGGGGGCATCTCAGGATTTCAGTATTTAAAACTACTTTTTCAACACAAGGTTACATGTAGCTAATAACACAAATAAATCCTTTCTTATTCGTAAATTAGCGGGTTCAAAGAAGTGGAAATTGAAGGAGAGCATTGGCATTTTGGTTTGCTGAATAAGCTTTAGACAGAAATTAGACTGAAAAGTATCGAGTGGGAGGGGTTTAATTGTACAGTTCAATAACCTTGCCAACATATTTTTATTAAGGCATTCTTACATAAGCCATTAAGCTTTAGGTTAATTTTTACAGATATTTTCTGCCCGTACTTAACTAAGAGGGACAAAATGAAGCAAAAGAAAGAATTTTCCTCTAAAACTCTCCAGGGTCTCAGGGAGAGGGCCACCTGGGAGGGATTTTTGGGGCTCTGTGGTTCTCAGAGGGGCCAATAGTTAGGTCCACATTTGCAAGAGTTGTTTTTTTTTTTTTTTTTTTTTTTATCATTTTGCTCTGGGACATTAGTTCTGTCACAGGAGATTCTGACATGCAACCATATTATTTTTATCTTGCAAGAAAGAAAAATATGGTCTGTTCTCTTTTTTCCCCCTTAAGGTCTTGTTCATTCATTATGTTCCTTGCCTGTCTCAGCGAGAAATTGCCCTTCACCGGGAGGTGTGGCCGCGGGTTTGCTCTCCAGAGAGAGCACTGGCGGAGGTGTCTCCTGGAAAGCGGGGCTATGGCTGCAGAGATTTGGTGGTAACCTGGTGGGGCTGGGGGTGATGACTGGAGGCCCAGTGCTGGGGCCAGAACCCCCGTACCTCAGTAGCTACGTGACCCTGGAAAAGAGCCTCACCGGGGTGTTAAGGACTAGGAACTCACAGGTACGCTGAGCTGACCCAAAGCCTTAAGTACCCAAAGTCCTCGGGGCAGTGTGCCCCCTTCACTCTCCTGAGATGCACAGCTGCCCCCATTTTGGGGGTTTGGCAAAATAATGTCTCCTGCACAGGTTTGTTGAGGGGAATTCATTTATGTGAATAAAAACTATGTATTAAATTGCCAGACACAGTATAAAATGGGTGCTATGGAGCCCTGGCGATGGCTGTCCCGGAAGTCTGAGCGGGACCCGGAAGTCTGAGGCGGGCCTTGGCAATGGCGGCCCCAGAAGTCCGAGGGGGCCGTGAGCATTGCATTGCAGCTCAGCCTCACGGTCAGCACCTGCTCAGTGGACACCTAGGTAATACCTGGGCCAAGGCTGGGGGCGGTTCTTCCCCACAGCCCTGGCCAACTTTTCATCCTGTGTGTGAGGTGCGGAGAGGGTGATAGGGCAGAAACAAAAGGGAAGTGGGTACCCCAACATCAAGATCAGGATCTTTTACCCTAAAAGAAGGCCAGCTGCCCACGGTACTCAGGAGATGCTCAGAGCAGAGGTCAGGGAGCAGAATGTGAGATATCACCTCAACCCAGGACACCACCCCCAACCCACATGGGCACAGGAACCCCGGCGGCCCGGGGCAGGAGGTGGTCCAGGTCCCCTTGACTGTCAGGGGTGGGGCCTCATGGCTTCTCTAATTCTGTCTTATTTATTGATACCGAGAGTCATTTCCTGTCATAGATCTTGTATTTCTGGAAGAAGCACTCAGAATTTTTCTCCCTGAATCATGAGGAAAGACAAGCAGATTCAAAATACCTTAGTGTCTCCGAAACATCCTCTCAAGAATGTTGCTATTATTCATGGAACATTTGTGCCATTGCTCATTGATATTTTTATTTAAATAAACTTCCTTTTAAATGTTTAAACTGAGTCTTAAAGGAAGCATTATCAGTTTGGTACCTGGAGTCAAAATCCTTTGCCATGAAGGGAGGGTAATTCTGAGAGGGCTAAAATTAAAAAGTAAACAAAAAACCCCCCAAGTCCAAAAACTATCCCCAAACCAAAAACAACCCAGACAACACAATGCAGACAACACAAACACACAGACACGTCATGCACCACACGTGATACACACCGCACACAAAGCAACCAGCACTCACAACAAACACCCACAGTACACTCAGACACCACACACACACACACACAAACCCACTGCACCAGTGGGTTAAGCAACGCACTATGAAGCAAACCACAGCCACTGCAGCACGAGTTCGATCCCTGCCTCTGGCCAGGGAGGGGACCCACCTGGCGCAGCAGACCTCTCCTGCCTCGCCCACTGCTCCCCTCAGCTGTGTATTTCCGCAGATCTGCCTGTTCTGCTCCCCACTCTGTCTCTGGTGACTCCTCTCACCGCCCTGGACTCTGGCCTGTACCCCAGCTCTTGTATGTATAAATAAATAAATCTTCAAAAATAAACAAACAAAAAAAAACAACTGCAGTTAGGATGAGAAACCTGCCTGCACTTCACCTCCTCCAGGCAGACGACCACAAAAGTGTAGGCATTCACATTTTGGCTGTACAGTTTGTTCTGGTTAGTCTACCTGCAACTGATGTCCCCACATCTTCCAGAACCAGGCCTGACCCCTGAGAAGTAACCCTTACTTCTTAACTTGGCACCTTCCAACTTCACGTAACCCTTGGGGGCAGCGATATTGGATTCTAGAAGGAACTAAGGCTCTGGAATGATTAAGCACTGCTTGTTGCAATCACGAGGTTTAAACATTAAGGTTTCCAAAATCTTTGCTTTTTCCCCTTCTGAGCAAGCTTTGGACAGTGGGTCAGTTTCCACTGGGGTGGCAGATGCTGTACGGTGAATTTATTCACCAGCTCTCTTATTTTGTTTATTTCCCTCGAACCCAAGGAGATCGTGGCCATTGAGTGCGTGGTACTGCTGCAGGTGATTCATAAATGAGCTATAAAAGTGTAATTAGCAAGGAGACTCATACATGGGATATAGCCACCAGATGGACTTTAGTGGTCTGAAGAAACAGAGAAGGCTTGTTTGGAGTGAGACATTTAAGCTGGAGCCTGAGGTTTAAATAAAGGTTGGCTGAGCAAAGATGAGATGAGAAAAGTATTTCATGCCAAGGGAACAGCATGTGTGGAAACCCTGAGGCAGGAGAGGGTTGGCAAGAGGGGAGAGGGGAGGGGGTACTCTGGATTACAGAGGTGCTGAGTGGTGACAAAAGACAGAGCAGAGGAACTGACTGGCTGAGACGGAAGAGCTGGGGCAAGATGGTGATTAGGTTTTGGTTTGCGCACAAGGAAGTTTAACACCGAAAAGGTAGATTTTAAGAATGTGGTTAGCAGTATGGAAGGGCATTCAAAAAGAAGAATAACAATCCATACTAATTGTGCCTACATCTCCTTGCCCCTAAGTTCACTTTCCACCCTTGTCCACCTGGCCCATGCCCCAGAAACTGACCTCTTGGGGACTTCCACTAATTTCCTGTTCAGTGTGGAGATGGAGGGGACAAGGAGTGTGAGTTCCTGTGACGACTGCCTTTCAGTCCAGCCAGTGCGAAAACCCCAAGGACTCCCGTGGTCTCTTAGCAACCTGTCCCCACCTTTTTAAACAGTTCCTCAGTTTACCCCCTAGAGTGTGCCTGCAGTTTCTGACAGTACCCAACCCTCCCACACCCCAGCTATGAAATAAAAGGGCCGGTACATTTATGGATCTTTCCCTCCCTTCCTCTCAAAATCAATTGCTGTATTTAGAGGTGCATTCTGGATCTTGTGCTGAGAGGAAAAGCTGCTTTCCTCCTAGCCCACCACACACTAGCCGGTCAGTGCTCCTCTCTACCCCCGTGCCCTTCCTGCATCAGTGCACTCTTGGGATCAACTCTTAATTTCCAGCAGTAACATTTCTTTTGTTTTGCCTGCAGACTGGCCTGGCCTGCTTTGTCTCCGTCATGGCGGGTGAAAGTGCTAGAGAGTGGTCCTTTATACCTTCTTCCCAGCAGCCTGAGAATGATGAGAGCTGGTGTGCAAATATGCCACCTCCTTTGCCCCTCCAGTGCGATCTGAGCATCAGTTTCCCCATGACTAAGTTCCAGTTGTCCGCCATGGTAGCCGACTTAAGGTGCACCACAGGGCTACTTGCCCTTCTGCCTCACTGTCTCCTCTTTTGCCATGATCAGTTCCCATTCAACTGTCTGCACCCACGCCCTCAGCCTGCAGTCCCACCAGCATCTATGATGGCTTGTGTGTGTCTCTCAGCAAAGCCACTGTTTTGCTCACTCCTAAGCTTTGCACAATTGTCTGATACTTTCTGGGACTTGTATCTGCTCTGCCTAATGACACCAGTTTCTAGAATTCATTCATTTTCACTGCTGAATAGTGTTTCAGCGCATGAATAGTCATAGTCTAGAAACTTTTGTCTGTTACTATAAGCAGCACTGCTCCAAAGCACACTTTTGTAGTGAAAGAACCTTGGTTGATGACATGCTGTAGGGTCTGCAGTGTACATCATTGTAAACCCACATCTGTATCCACCACATTAAGTTCATCACTAAGTCTTTTGACCCCTTTTACCCAATTTACCTTTCCTCCTCCTCCTTTCTTTCTGCTACACTCAATTGCTCTTTCAGTCTAAAAGCTGTTTTTGTTTGTTTAGATGATTGCTTGTTTTGTCTCTTTACGTATCACCTATGAGTGAAATCATAGGGTGTTTGTCTTTCTCTATTGACTTATTTCACTAAGCCTAATATCCTCTTGTTGTAAAAGACAGGGTTTCATTTTTCACATATCTGCACTCCCCTGTTCATTGCAACCCTATTTGCAATAGCCAAGTATGGAAACAACCGAAGTGCCCATCGGTAGATGATTGGATCAAGAAGATGTGGTGTATACGTACAATGGAATACTGTGAACGTTATTAGATTTATATCGTTATATATGTGTGTGTGAGTGAATATCCTGGGAGCAGAATTATTGGCTTATAGGGTATGCATGTTCTCAGAGTCTTCAGAGAGATTGTATCATTTTATGTTTATTTAGCAGCATTTTGTTATTCCTATTACTCTATGTCCTGTCAACACTTGATATTGTCTGACTTTCCATTATATTCTTATTTATGGGAAGGGAACTGGTATGTCATTATAGTTTTGAACTGCATTTCCTTTGTTGATAGAGGTCTAGCCTCCTTTTATATGCTTATGGATCATTTTTGTGACTCTGTTTATATTATTTCTTTTGGGTTGAAAATTTTCTCTTTTGTAATTATTGAAACTTTTAAATATTCTGGGGATATTTATTTGTTGGTTGGATATGTTGCTCATGTCTTCTCCCTATCTGTGGTTTATCTCTTCACACTTGATGCTGTCTTTGAAGAAACAGTAGCATCACAGGTGCTTCTTGGTAAATGGACTGGAAGTGGGGAGGGGTTCCAACCATTCACATGTCTGGAGAACTTATTTTAGGACCTACAAGCTGGTGTCACTGATCCAAACCCAAATGCAGCTCCCCAGCTCCCCTTCACTCTAAGAACGTTCCATTTGTTTTCATAGTCAGGATGGTGAGTGAGATTGAGGGACCTATGAAACTTCAGGTATGCAGGGAGTGAGCTTCTTGAGACATTTATAACGCCCAGCTTAGAGATTTCTCTGCCTGTATGCCATCAAGTTTGTGATCCCAGAGTGGATTGTAACTGGGCTTGGGGAGAAGCTGGGGTAGACTTTTGCTGACCAGATATACTGAAGAGTTTTGGTATTTGCTATTTCAAGTGTATGAAAAAGACAGCACTTACAGACAGGGCAAAATCAAGATTTAATGAAAATTTAATAAACTCTCAAACCAGAGAAGTCTTTAAACTATTCAGAAAGAGGCCTATAAACTGTTGAGTCTGCCTGCCTATGAGAGAGGTGGGGCTGCTGTTTACCTGGGAATGATCTTCAGTCATCAGTTGGGATGAGAGTCCATCTGGTTTTCTTACCTTTATTTTTTTTCTTCTTTTTTACTTATGTGGTACAATGCTGTTGGTGCAATAGCATGTGAATGGAGAAAAAATGCACGTGGAACACTTAGACAGGAGCCAGCCGTTTCATTCTCTTGGCAAGTTATCAGCTGCAATGTGAAATTATGAGGTCTTTGGGGTTCATTTTGGGGACTGCAGCTAATGAGAAGGGCTTGCCAAAAAGAAATAGGCTTATCAGTTAAGATTAAGTATTTTTATCGATGGATAATTGAAATGCATAGATTTAAAATATGAGGTTGGATCGGCTTTGAAAAATGTGAACACACACCCCTATCAAGATATAGAGTATGCCTAGATTCCAGAAAGTTCCTCCCTGGCCCTTCTGGTTTGGCTTTCATCACAGACGATACAGTTTAGATTTCTATTAAAGTCTATTTCTATTGGATTTCTAGATTAGTTTTATAATTTTAGAACCTCATATAAATGGAAACATACAGTATGCATTTTTGTGCTCACAATATTTTTGAGATTCTTCCATAACACTGCATCTATTGGTAATATATTCTTTTATTGCTGAGTGGTGTACCGTTGTATGAAAATACCACAATTTATTTCTCTATTCTATTGTTGATGGATATTGCATTGTTTTCTCTCTCTCTCTTTCTCTCTCTGTGCTATTAACATTCTTAGGCAAGCTATTTTTTGGTGTTAGTTTTTTTGTGTGTGTGTGGATACCTATTTTTATTTGTCTTAGATAAACACCAAGGCATGGACTCTGGATCATAGGGCAGGTGGGGTAATTTATAAAAAATACCCAATTTGCTTCCAAAGTAGCTGTGCCCCCTTACTCTCCTGCCATCATCGGTGTGTGGGTTTGAGGTACTTCACATCATAAGCAGCATATGGTGTGGTCACTGTGTTTAATTTTAACTATTCTCAGGCTTGAAGCGTTTTAGTGTGTACTCCTGGTGATTAAAATGTGCATGTTGTCCATTCAAATTTTTTCTTTTTGATGTGTCTTTTGCCTTCTTGGATTGGGCTGGCTTCTTACTGAGTTGTACATGCTCAAAGACAAGTCAGTTGACATTTTCTCCTAGTCTTTGACTTGAGTGTTTACTTATTTACCAATATCTTTAGGTGAGCAGAAGCTTTTAATTTTGTGTAAGTATTGCACTGCTGGAGCTTCAGGTTTTGATGGAGTAAAATTTATCTATTTTTACAGCTAATTCTTTTGAGTTCTAAGGAAACATTACCTATTTATTCCAAGGTCATGAAGATACTCTTTCTTTTCTTCTAAGATTTTTATAGTCCTTAGTTTTTAGATTTAGGCCAGTGGTTTATTGAATTAATTATTGTCTCTGATGTGTGGTAGGAGGTAAAGCTATTTTTTTTCCCTAATAGATATTGAGATGTTCTGGAACATTTTGTAGAAAAGACTATTATTTCCCTATTGAATTGCTTTGGTGCTTTTGTCAGATTATCTTTGATGGTATAGATGGAGCTCTGGTCCTGAATTCTTTATTCTGTCCCGTTGATCTTTTTTGTCTTTCTTTACACAAAACTCACAGACTCTTTTACTATTACTTTGTAGCAAGTCTTGAAAACCTTTGTTCTTTTTCAGAGTTGTGTCGGTTCTCTTGATATATTTTTATCTGATTTTTAGAATCAACTTTTCAATTTGGATTCTTGGATTTATCTGGCATGAAATGAAATGGAAAGACCGGTTTGGGAAGAATTAACATCTTGGAAGTATTGAGAATATCGGTTCTCCAGCTGGGATAGCTCTATATTTATTTAGATATTTAAAACTTCCTTTCAGTGATTATATGTAATTTTTAGGATAAATAGCTTATGTATCTTTTGCTAAATTTTCTTTAGTATTTTATGTTTCTTCTTAGTATTTTATGAGTTATTTTTGAATTGTAGAATTCATTTTTATTGCCAATATATAGAAGTGCAATTGTATTTTACATACTCACTATATATATTGTGACATCATAAATTCACTTACTAGTTCAAGGGTTGTAATTTCTTGTAATTTCCTTGAGATTTTTCCATGTAGTGATATAATAATGTTTTCTGACAATTTTGCCTCCTTCCTAATTGTTAGGTCTTTTTTTTTTTTTCTTTCTTCCTTTGCCTTTTGAATTGATTTGGAATTCTAGTACACTGAAAGCAGATAACCTTGCTCTCTTCCTGGTCATAGTTGGAAATGCACAATTTGTTCACCGTTAGGTATGATTTTAGTGGCAAGTTTTCTGTAGATTGTCAGATTGAGAAAGTTTCTTAATGATTCTATTTTGCTAGAAAGGGATGCTATTGAATTTTATTAAAGTTTTTGTTCTGGATCTATTAAGATGATTGATGATATTTTTTGCTTTATTTTTTAATGTGCTGAATTATAACTGGTTTACAAATGTTAACCCTGCCCTGTATCTAGAGGATAATCTTACTTGTTTGAGATGTATTGCTTTGTTTTTTGTTTTTGCAACTCTGGGTTCAATCATCTAATACTTTGTAAAGGATTTTATCATTTATCATAACAAATGGTATTGGTCTGTACTGTTCTTTTCTTATAACATGCTTGTCTGAGTTTGGTGTGAGGTTGAGGTCAGCTTTGTAAAATAATCTGAGAATGTTCTCTTCCCCTTTTACTTTTTGAAGTAAATAGTGTGAGATTCCAATATTATTTGTTTTATAAGTATTTGACAGAACCTACCAGTTCTCTTAAGTCAATCAGATGAAACCACCTGGTTATGGAGTTTTCTTTTGTGAGAAGGATTTAATGGTGAATGTAATTTCTTTAAAAGATACAGAACTGCTGGCGAGGATGTGGAGAAAAAGGAACCCGGGTACACTGCTGGTGGGAATGCAAGCTAATCCAACCATTATGGAAGCCTGTATGGAGATTCCTCAGTCTACTAGAAATGGAACGACCATATGATCCGGCAATCCCGCTCCTAGGAATCTACCCAAAGGACACAAAAACACTGATCCAAAAGAGTACCTGTACTTCTATGTTTATCGCAGCACTATTTGTAATTGGTAAGAACTGGAAACAACCCAAAAGCCCAAAAGTAGATGGCTGGATTAAGAAGATGTGGTACATCTACACAATGGAATATTATTCAGCAATCAGAAATGAGAAACTAAGGGCATATATAGAAACATGGATGGAACTAGAAGGAATTATACTCAGTGAAACAAGTCAGAAGGCAAGAGAAAAATATCGGATGGCTTCACTATTAGGAGGAATATGAAAGAACAACAACACCAAAGAATAAGCTCAAGGAATTGGGCAATTATAACCAAAAGCAAATAAAAAAACTCAACAAGACCAAAAAGCCAAGATAAACCAAAGGGACCATGCGGGGGTGGGGTGGGGGAGGGGGGAGGGCAAAGAGGGGGAAGAGGCCAGAGGGTGCACAAGGGACTGAGGTGATGGTGCACCGGTGAAATGGTGGTGGGTATTCCCTGGGGACTACAAATGATGTCAAATATAATTAATAATAATAAAAAAAGATACAGAACTGATTCTATATTTTCTATTTTTCTTGGCTATGTTTGTATCACTGTACTTTTAAAATACTTTTTTCATTTCTTCTACATTGTCAAATTTATTAGTAAAATCCCTGTATTATCCTTTTCATGTCTGTAGGCTCTGCAATAATGTTTCCTCTTTTATTTCTGATAACTTGTATTCTGTTCTATCCTTAATTTGTTTTCTAAATGAACAATCTTGCTAGGACTTTAACCAGCATTATTTATTACTTTAAAGAAACAAAATATTTTACTGATTTCCATTGATACATATTTTTTTGTTTTCTATACTTTGCTTGGTTTACTTTTATTTTTATTAATTAATATATATATAGCATCATTGTTCATTTTTGTACAGTGTTTGCTTTCTCTTCTCAGGTGTAGTCCCTGTAAACCCCACCACCACCAGTTCACCCCTGCACCACCACCATAGTCCTTTGTGCTCTTCCCTCCCCTGTTCTGATCCCTCGACCCCCCCCTCCCCTGCAGAATCTCTGATTTATAGATGCCTGTTAAGTTTGTTTTGTTTTTATTATTGTTATTGTTATTATTATTACCTTACTTCTATTTACTTTTGGCTTAATTTATTCCTTTTCTAGATTTTTCAGTTGGAAAAATCAGAGATTTGATTTTAAACTTTTTCACTTTTCCAATATGAGCAAATCAAGCTTTAAGAGTACCTCAGGTGCTTTAGTTGTATCCCATGATTTTTATTATAATTCTATTTAAAATATATATCATAATTTACATTATGGTTTGTTCTTTGATACACGGCATATTTAAAAGATTGGGTCTAATTAGCAAACTGAAATTTTTAAAAATATATACTATATTGAATTCTATTTCTAACAATTTAATTTTATTATATTCAGAGAAAATACTCTATAATTTACATATCTAATAATTATTGATATATATTTATAGAAGTATAAAATTTGTTGAGTCTTATTTAATCTCTCAACAGATCATCTATTTTGGTGAATGTCCACGGGTACTTGAAATGAATATTAAACTTTTGCTGTTGGATATAATGTTTTGTATAGTTCAGTTCAGTAAAATTCATTGGTAATACTCATTTTCCCTATAGAATTTTTTCCCTAAACATTTGACAATTAGAATAAAAAAACAAGTGTTTTGTTTGATCAACTACAGGAGAGAAAATAAAAGTCTTTAGTTGTAATTCTGATTTCTCCCGTGATTTGTGTTAAATTCTATTTCATGTATTTTGAAGATCATTTGTTATGTGCATATTCGTTGAGGATGTCTCAGTATGAAATGTCTTTCTTTATCTTTAGTAGTATTCTTTATCTTGAACTCTCTGGTTATAATATAGCAGTATCACCTTTGTTATTTTTATTTTTTTGCTCACATTTCTTTTTTTAATTCTGTGTATTTAAAGTGTTTCTTATAGATATCATATAGTTTATGCTGTCTTAATTTTCTAGCCTGACATTAATAACACTGAGTAGTATTATTGACATTGTTTGGTTTATGTACCATCATATTTATTTTCTATTTGCTTATTGTTAATCTTTTCTACTTTTGGATTAAGTGAGAAGCTTTAGTACTTTATCCACTATTTTTATGTGTAAACTTCTCAGTTTTAAGGGCCTGGTGGAGTTCCAGTAATCATCCTTCCATCTTTTCTATTTATGTCATACATTTTTCAATCTATATATGTTGAAGCCCCACAATACAATGTTTTTTTTTTTTCATTTTAATTGTCAAATGTTTAGGGAAATTAATAAGTGAGGAAAATGCATTTTATTATTTACCATTTCTAAAGTGGGTTTCCATCTTGTACAGGTTCTTTTAGCCTGAAGTAATTCCTTATACACTTCTTATATAACAGGTAAGTGCTTATGATCTCTCAGCTTCTAAAGAATCTTTATTTTACTTTCAATTTTACAGAGCATTTTTTCCCCTGGATGTATAATTCCAATTTATGATTATCTTTTAGTGTTAAAGTAGTATTCCATTGTTTTCTAGCTTACAGTATTTCTGATGAGAGGTAAACTGTCATTCTACTTTTTATTTTTTCCTCTGTTAGTAAGAGCTTTTTAATTTTGGTTTCTTAAAAGATTTCTTCTATCATCAGTATCCACCAAGGCAATATAATGTTCATTGATGTGACTTCCTTTCATTTTATTTCATTGCAATATCATTGGACTTTTGGGTCTGTGGATGTCTAATTTTTACTGAATTTGAAAAATCCTCAGTCATGTCATTATCTCTTCAAATATTTTTGTTTGCAGCATTTTTCTCATTTCCTCATAGGACTCCAGTTTCACATATTTTAGAACATTTGATGTCAAATCACAGGTCACTGAGGCTCTTTTCCTCACCCATGACAACAAAACCACATCCCATGCAGAAAATTCTATGGCTGCGTAGAATTTAATTGCATGAATGTGTAGTGATCTAGTTCCTGTGGTTGGCAGCTTCTCTTATAGATCCCTAAATACCTCTGCCTCCTCCCAATCACTCTTTCATGGAATCTCCTTCTCATGAGTAGTGGGCTGGACTTACCATTGTCCTACAATTGTTTCCAGTGCGTAGAATACTGCGACATTAATGGACATCACTCTATGATTAGGTTACAAAAAACCCTTGTGCTTTCTCTGCTTGTTTATCACAAGGAGGCAAGTTGCAGCCTGCAGAGTTCCACATGGAGAGGGGGTGCTCTCAGTCCAGGCGCCTGCAAGAAACTCAATTCTGCCAACAACCATGTGAATGAGCTTAGGTACAAGCCTCCCCCAGTTTACATTTTAGAGAAAACCTCAACCGTACCTGTCACCTAAGAATAGTCTTGTGAGAGACTCTGGTTCAGAGCACGTGGGAAAGGCAAGGTTAGATATCACAGACACCATGTTTTAAGTGAAGTATTGGAATAATGTGTTACATAACAATTAGATAACTAGCACACTTTCCTAGCTGTTATTTTTGGACATGTTTCCTTACTTGTTTATTTGCTGTTATAAATAATGCTGCACTAAATAGCCTTGGGCATATAACTTCATCTTCAGAAATGAATTTCTGTAAGTGGAACTGATGAGTCAAAAGGTAGAGCTCATTTTAGTAGTGTCTAATAAAATTTAGAATGATAGAGGGAAGATTTACGTGGCCTTTGGATAAAGATGACGTGCAAATTTATGAACTCTTTCTTATTTTTCAACAAAGGCTTAAAAGCAATTCTGTGGGGAAGGATAACATATTTCACCATGTGGTGCTGGAGTTTGGGGGGTATCCATAGGCAAGAAGAGGAACCCGAATCTCAACTTGAACTGTACAACTTTACAGAATTTAACAGAATTATACAAAGTTACAAAAATTAACTCATAATAGATCTTGGATTTAAAACATAAAACAATAAGAGTCATAGGAAAAATACAAAACAAAAATCACTTCGGATTTAGGGTTAGTAAAGAGTACTTAGACTTGATAGCAGAAGCCCAATCTGTAAAAGAAAAATATTGATTAACTGACCTCATCAAAGTTAAAAATGTTTCCTCTGTGAAAGTCCAAGTTAAGCAGATAAAAGACAAGCCACCGACTGAGAGGAAATGTTTGGAAACCACATAGCCAATAAAGGAACAGTATTCAGACTATATAAAGATCACTCAACACTCAATGTTAAAAAACAAAAATTAGGAAACAGAGAGGTAACACACACTTTTCAATGAAGGTGATATGCCGATGTCAAATGAAGAGATATTCAGCATTATGAGTCATCAGAGAATGCAAATGAAAGCCATAATGAGATATTACAGATGAATCAGAATGGTGAAAAGAAAAATAAAAACAGTGGCATTATCAAGTACTGGGAAGGAGGCAGGCAGAGAAATGGAAATATAAAAGTTGGTGGAAATATAAAAGTAGTGTAACCCCTACTGAAACCAGTTTGACACTTTCTTATAAAACTAAACTTGAAATTGCTATGAGACCCCAAAATTATACTCATGGACATAAATCCCAGAGAAATAATGATCTCTATTCACACATATACTTGATTGTGAATGTTCACAGTGGTTTTATTCATAATAGCCCCAAACTAGAAACAGTTAAGATATCCTTTGGTGGGTGAGTGATTAAGCTATGGTACATATAGATGTGGAATAGCACTCAGCAATAAAAAAGGGAGAACTATTCAACATGCAATAACTTCAACAGATCTCTAGGGAATTTTCCTGAGTAAACATCATCCAATCTCCAAATGGTATATACCATGATTCTTTTATAACACTTTCTAAATAAAATTTTATAAATAGATAATGTAATAGTAGTTGCCAGGGATTAGGGACAAGAGTTAGGGAGTGGGAAGGAGGAGTATATGATTGTTAAAGGGAAATATGAGGGTCTTATCTGAGATGGAAGATATGTGACCCTCTACCTGTGACTAATTGTGCAGAACTAAATACATTTACACACACAAATGAGCACCACTAACATGGGGACATCTGAATGAGATCGTTGGATTCTACTGATGTCAGTACTTTAGTTGTGATACCGTACTAGAGTTTGCAAAGGTTACCATGGTGGGAACTAGGGAGTGAGTACAGAGGGGCTTTCTGTATGATTGCTTTCAACTAAAAGTGAATTTATTTTTATTTCAGTTTTAAAATGGAATGAACATTTCATAATTTTAAATATATTGACAAATTTTACTCTAAGGAATGCACAATGATTTATAATTCTACTTACCATATAAATAAACTAGTTAACCAGCACTGTCATAATTACAGCTCTACAAATTCTTGGCCCCCATATCAATACTATAGGAAATTCTATGCAACCAGTGTTAAGCAGGATAAAGAGAGTTGTTTTATAATGATAAATATATCACTTTGTTAGGAAAATGTAAGAATTACAAGATTCTTATTTAATTGATTCTTAATTCCATATACAACATAACACAGACATATATTGAGTAAAAACCCATGAAAATAATATAGCATTCTCCACTCAGAAATGAACAGATCAGGCAGAGAAGAGTAAAGGAAATTTTAAAACAATACCCATAAGGTTGACTATGTTTAAATCTAAATCTCTACATGTATCTGCATCTATATATCTGTGTCAAATGATAAAATTACACATTTTCCGAACACTTGTGTGATATTAAGAACTAAACACACACAAGTACATACACCGCGTGGCTTTAGAAACCCTAAGAAGAGAAATAAAGCAAGCCATCAGACCACAACATAGCAGAAGTAGAATAAAGAAAAAGTTAGGCAAAAAGTGCCCTTGAGGGCCTCCCTGGTAGCACAGTGGCTTGAGTGCTGCACTGTGAAGCATCTGTGTCACAGCAGCGCGAGTTCGATCCCCAGCCAGGGAGGGGACCCACATGGTGCAGCAGACCTCTCCTGCCTCGCCCGCTGCCCCCCTCAGCAGTGTTTCAGTCAGTCTGCCTGTTCTGCTCCCTGCTCTGTCTCTGGTGAATCCTCTCGCCTCAGGCAGCTCTGGTCTGTACCCTAGCACACAGGGTATGCACAAATAAATAAATAAATAAAATAGAGTGTCATTGAATTGAAATCGTGTACCATCTCTCCATGCACTTGTGTATCACAGAAGCCCTAACTTGTGCATCACGTGTAAACACCCCCTGTTGGTCAGTCACTGGTCATTCAATTAAAGAGACTAGAAAACCAGAGCAAAAAGAGAAGCTGTGGTACTTGCAGAAACAGCCTCAAATTCCTTGGTTGCAGGAATCCAGGCTCTTAGGCGGGGTCCTTGTCACTCACACTCTGGCCTTGGCCTGGGGGCATGCTTTAGCTGAAGGCACAAGGCAGCAACCAGGTGAGGCCTTGACATGGGGCTGGGACTGGTCTCACCTCTTGCTGTGACACCACATGAAGGAACCAGGCTGGGCAGTGAGAACTCTGTGGCCCAGGCCCCTGCCAGTTGCCCGCCAGCCACCAGCGGTGGCCTCAGGCCTAGCCCCTCCACAACCAGCCGGCAGCAGAGGGTCACAGGGCTCTCACAGCCCAGCGTGACCAGCTGAGTCAGCAGAATCACGAGCTCGCTGAAGGATGGTTGTATCTCAGTTTTGGGGCAGTTTTGACACAGCAAAGCTGTGAAACCGCAAGGTTAAGAGACAGTTTCCACACAAAAGTCATAATTTGTGTTGTTGCTGTACTTCACCTGTGCTAAGGTATAGGTACCGGGCGAACCATCTCTAACGGCATAAGTGGGGCTGCAGGTGCCAGAGTCAGGGTGACAGCCAGAAAATCCCTGGCCTGGGGTCTCCCGATGCTTCCCTTTGTCCGAGGGCACAGCATTCACTCAGGCCCCAGGCCTGTTTTCCTTAGGAAGTAGTGGGTCACTGATCTGAACCAGGAGCGCCCGGGGCTGCTCAAGGGCCTTACGGGCCTGGCTGTCAGGGCAGGGGGCCCAGTGGGTTCGAGGAGGAAGGGCCAGGGCATGGCAGCAGCCTGTGCAAGAGTCAGACCTCCAGCCCAAGTGGTTCGTGGCCAGCCCTCAACACAGAGGTGGAATGTCGTGTGCATGTAAGGTGTGCGGGGGCTGGCGCGCTCAGGGTCACCCTATGGGCAAGTCTTCTCCAGGCCTGGAGCAGGAGTGCGCAGAAGAGCTAGTCAGTTGCAGACGGGGCTGCTGAGCCGGCTGGCTTAGTCTCAAGCCATCTGAGCGGAAGTCAAGGATTTCTGCAGGGACTCGTTCTTCCACAGGTGTTCCTGCAGCATCATAAACAAGATGGAAGGGACAAGCTACATCTGTCTGTTTGCAATAAAAAAACCCTTAAGAACAGACAAGACGGTGCAGGGCGCCACATCTGTCGCAGTGGATCCAGCGGCCGACAGCCGTTCTTATTTGACTTTGTTTGTGCAGCTGAGCTCAGGCCTGGTGGGCGGGGACAGCGCTGGCCTGAGCTCAGCAGCAGCACAGGGCTGCCAGGGCTAAGCGTGGCCCTGCAGGAGCAGGCGCTGGCCCGCCCTGCCCCGAGGGGCTGCTGGCACACCCCGCCCTGGCTGGGGGTGATTGTTGTCTAGCACATCCCAAGCCTTCAGGCCGTGACACACATTAAGAGTTCCTCAGCTCTGAGCTCAATTCTTTTGCATCCCACAAGAGTGCTAAAGGCCAGGCCCGTGATGCAGGGAGTCTGGAAGAATGATGGGCCCTGCAAAAATCCAGAATAAAACTCTCCTCCCAAAATGGCGGTTGAAGTGTCGTTTATTTATTAACGTGTCTTCTTTCTCAATTTGCGGATCTGGGAGTTTGGGCTCCGTCCCTGGAATCTGTGTGTTCGTGTGAGGCTGAGGAGCCCTGGAGCCCTCTTCACGGCTGTGCCACCCCTAAATGCCGAGCCTGGGGCTGCAGGGTGTGGGCACGCTTCATTTTTGAAGCAGGAGCGGTTTGGAGCTCAAAACCCTCAAGTTGTTCACTCTCAGTAACTTGGTGGCCAGTAAATCCAATTCCAGAAAACGTCCAGGGATTCCTCCGAAATGCCAGTCTCTGGCGGACTCTCTGGCCTCCTGCAAGATCTGTTTGTGCTTCTCTTTGGCACCGGGATTGATGATCACATGGTGACCCACGTGGCCAGTTGGTAACTTTTTTGAGACATTTTTGTTTTGTTTTTATAAAGATTTACTTATTTATGCACACAAGAGCTGGGGCACAGGCCAGAGGTGCTGGGGGTGAGAGGATGCACCGGAGACAGAGTGGGGAGCAGAACAGGCAGATCCACTGAAACACACTGCTGAGGGGAGCAGCAGGCGAGGCAGGAGAGGTCTGTTGCGCCATGTGGGTCCCTCCCTGGCCGGGGATCGAACTCACGCTGAAGCAGCTGTGGAAGCCCCACAGTGCAGTGCTCAACCCCTTGCACCACAAGGGAGGCCCTGAGACATTTTTGAATTTGAGATAAAAAAACCGTACAATCAAGATGGGGGTGTTATAAAAATAAATGAAAAGATAAAACAAAGACGGAAATAAGAATCTAGAATTTAAAAAAAAAAAAAAAGAATCTAGACTTTCTCCAGGCGGGTTGGGTAGACAGGTTGCACTCACCTTCTCTGGGATGTGTTCACGCCGCCTCACCTGCCCCGGGAACTACACACCTTCCCTTAGCGAAGAGCGGCCCTTGCCCTCCAGGTTCTGTTCCCCAGCCTGGCAGGTGGCACCAGCTCCTCCTCCAGCTTCCAACTGACTGGGTGGCTCTGGGGAGCTGGTGAATCTTCCCTCACCTGCCCACCTTCCTGCTGTCCCTTTGTTACAGGGCAGGGAGAGGAGCACCCCAGAACCCCCAAACCTGCCCTCTCTAAATGGGTTCTGCTATCCGCCACATCAAGACAAACATATAAGGCCTTTAATGGAAAGGAACTTTAATACAGTTAGGGAACAAAGCAGAAAGGACAAAGAATCTAGTGACTAAGTCAAGCATCCAAAGTTACCCATCTCCTTGAGGGTGAAAGTTCAGCTAAATAGGATTGGCCCAAAGCAAGGCCCAAAAGCCTGCCACATGTCTAAAGCACCTTTCAGTGGAGACCCATAGAAAAGGGTCAGAAAGAGTCAGACAAATCCAGGAGGAAAAGAGCAAAATCAAAATCAAGATGACAGCTGCCATTGTTCACCTCCCCACGGGTCTCTCACCCGCATCTGTTCCAACCAGTCCAGGACCAAGAAGCAAGGGCAGCTTCTTCCCATGTCCCTCTGCTCCACGTGCCTCCTCCAGGTCTCCTTGCTGCTCTCCATCCTGTTTCCTTCTTCCTCCCTTCCTTCTGTCCCCTCGTCCTCTATTTTTTCTCTCCAACATCTTCTTATCCCTGCTCAGCTCCACCCACTTAGGGCGGAACTGGGATCTTGGAACTTCCCCCTTTCCTGGGGACCACCCTGTTACACCTTCCATTCTGGTTTTTCATGGTAGCTGCTTCCCGCTGGCAGGGACAGGATATTCGTCCCAAATGGCAGCAGGTGGTTCCTGGTGGGCTTTGCCCACGAGAAGAGGAAGGGCAGCACCTTCCTTCACTTTGAGCTGAACTTGTTTTTGTTGAACAGGCCTGCTGAAGCCCAGGCCCGTGATGCCTATCTAAAAACCTAACCATATCAAAAAGAAAACCTTTGCTCTATAAACGAGATGAGCTATCTCCCAATTTCGGTGTATAAATTGGCTCTCAATTTAGACTTCCTACCCTGCAGTAGTCCTTCATTACAAACCATCATTGCGTCAGGATAACATAGGGAAAAAGAAAAGCAACACAACAAAATACTTAATTTCATTAATCTGTTTAGCAATACCAATATAATGAGGCATAATATTGATTTTCTTACTTAGGATTTAAAATCTCTACTTCTTTCCACAGAATTAAATGCTTCAAACTGATATTCCACCTCTTTACAGTCGCATCTTTAATTTAGTTGTTATAATTAGGCATTAACGGGTGTCAGTAGGATAGCCAGTTAGAGACCATTCTGTTCTGCTTGTCTTGATTATCACAGTTTAGATGTAAAGTAAATTAGAATGAAAGACTATACAGTCCAATTACAGATAAAAGCAGCAAACGGCACTGTTGTAATTAGATGCCAGGACTATTTTTCTTAGATTTTGTATCTCTAAGGGCCCTTCCTGTAGCTACTTGGCTGAAGATTTCACAATGGATGGAGCTGTGCTGTTGCGGCCATATTGTCTCTTCCCAACCTTGACCTTCTGGCTGGATTTTCCTCAGTCGGTGCCCAGAAGAACTGACTGGAGCATTTCTCCCTTGGGCCAGGGGTCTGCAGGCATGCCTGTTCCCGGCTGCCTGGGAGCTCAGGTAATAGGTGGGGACAGGTACAAGAGTCAGTTTCGTTTGCGTCTGTCTGCCCCAGCTCCCTACCCCCCACTGTCTTCCTTTTCTTCCCTCTCATTCTCTACCTCACTGATGTCAAAGTTTGGGCAGACACCCTGCCTTTTGGGCCCAGGTGACCGAATCTGTGCTTTTAGCTATAGCGTAGAATTTTCCAGAAGTGAGGCTGTGCTACATGTTGCTCTGTAAATGCCACTTGTCTGTGAGCAGAGAAGGCAGCCATGACCGCTGAGCGTGGGCACTGAGGAGTGACTTATTCATTCACTTAGCACACGTTAGGGGTTCAGGGACAGCCTGCCCTCCAGGTATGAGGCTGGACAGTGTTGGGGCTGCACTCAAGGCCTGGAGAATGTGGGCAGCCGTGGAGTAGAGGCTTGTACCATGGTGAGAGTTCCTGGCAGGAAGAGCAGGCACCATCCCACATGAGAAATGAGCCATCCGGCCACTGGTATCTGAATTATTCCGAAGGACTCGCAGGAATTAGATGGGTGAAGCAGCAGGGAGCAGTTTCCAGAAGGAATATAATTTACTTCAAAGGCATGGAGGTGGTCTCAGGTGGCCAGCATGTGGGGCGATGAAGTTGGGGGGAAGAGTTGGCAGAGCCAGGCTCTGAAGGTGCTCGCGTGTCAAACTAGTGGAGCGGACTGAGTCAGGGCCCCTGTCTTGGCAATGTCCACTTCCATGCACCGGAATAGTGTCCTCTAGCCGGTCCTGTTGAAGCCCTGGCATGGGGCAGGGTGGTAGGTAGCGCCAGCTCCATTTCTCTATTATTATGGAAATTCGCCCCTCGGACTGCCCAGTGGAAGACCCCTGGGCTTCGGTGCATGGGGTCTCTGAGGGACCCATGTTCCTTTGATGACTCACATATTGTCGACAGCATGGAGGGAGGGCTGGGAACGGTCAGGGCATTGTCATTGCAGGGATCTAAATGGTTAACGAAGACTGGCTAACTCTCCTTTGGAAGAGAGTCAACCCAATACCAAACGCTGCTTCCAACTCTTAAGGGGTCCAGATTCCAGGGCTGGTGGGGAGATTTCTAGCAATCAGAGCCACCCCCGATGAGACAGGCTGAGAATCGTGAGTTTCCACTCACTGGACACAAGACATGACCTTGCTAAGGACCCAGACGATGAAGATAGATGACTGAGCAGCCGCTGCTGGACACAGATGCAGAAACTCAGGCTCCTCAGCCCCCAGCAGCCCAGCTCCACCCTCTTGCCATCCGTCACGCCTCTTCTGGCTTCCGGTGTCGCACTTCCGTTACTGTGAGGGGCCTGGGACCCTCTGGACTCCCCCAGGCGGCCCTGCGGCAGTCCATGCTTCCCTCAAGACATATTCCCAGCCATTCATCCTCCCTACTTTCTTACTCTGAAATTTGCTGGCGTGTCTCCATGCAAATTTAGGCTGCAGACTCTCCACTCCCTGATGTTAACGGGAGTCCATGATATATGTGCTTCCGTCCAGCAGCTTCAAGTGCTCAGCAAATGAGAAGGAATGTTTCTGAATAGCTTGAATAGTGTGACGTGGTCTCCGGCCACTGACTGGTCTTCCTGGAGGGGGTTGGGGGCTGGAGGGGACAGGGTGGCTGTGGGTCAAGCCTGATCTTCCCTTATGTAGGTGTCAGGTCCACATGCCTCTGATGGGAGACCTTTGCACAAACTGAGTGGATTCTCGGGTAAAAAGACACGTGGTGTTACGCAGAGACCAGGTTCCCCAGCGGCTGTCTTCTACAGAAGCTGGAATCTGGGCCCCACACTGAAGACTCATTGCACAATGAAATGTCACTTTCCAACATGGTCCTTACCAGCGGATCTCAAGGGTAATTGGTCTCTATGAGCTGAGCCAACAATACTGACCTTGGGACTCATGAATAATGAAGTTCCTCTTCTGTGCTCAGTCAACAAGGGATCTGGGCCATCGTGGCTGTGACCTCTGTGGGGCTGTCAGTTCGCTGGCCCAGCTCCATATAGGTATCATCAAGTGCCGGTTCTCCTTGCTAGCACCATCCTTCACAGCAAAAGCACCCCAAAGTATCTGATCACACCATGGCCGGGAGACATCTTTAAAGTGGGTCGGTCCCAGAGGAGGACGAGCTGGAAAATATCTGACTTGGAGCTCTTGGGGGACCGGGATGTACTACATGATCGGACAATTGTGACATTCTGTGTCCCAGGAAGGAGGCAGGAAATCATCCGGCTGGTGCTGTGAAACCTACATCTCACCTCCCACGCCCACCCAGTATGCACATGTGTACACAGACAACACACACACACACATACACACACACATGCATGCATACACTCTCACACAGTATCTGACAAAAGCCAAAACCAAGATGGAAACCCTTTTCCCTGCAAATGTTCGAGAAGGAGCCTACTGCTAATTTAGGAAGATTCCTTTTTCCATGATGAATTAATTTCCTAGAGATCATTTAAGGTGTGATCCAAGCATATATTTTCTTTGGCGACCAAACGAATCTGACCTCTTACTAATTTTGCCTACAATTAGTTTGGTGTAATTACCGCCACTTACAATTCAGTCTGCTTTCACTAAAAAAAATTATTGTTCATGAGGTCATAAAACTCTTTAAAAATTGCTTAATGAAAAATAGAGCCTTGGGAATGTCGCATAAGATAAGGCCGGCTATTAAATCCAGGACTTCCTGTGTGTGCGAGGCAGTGGTTTGTGCCCTGTGCGTGTGTATGCGTGTGTGTGTAGCTGTGTTTGGGAGGAAGCCCTCTCTATAGCTGCCATCTGTGACCTGGGCATGTGCTTTGTAGCCTGGCAGGACCTGAGATAGCAGCTAGATGTGCTCCATCCTTCTCTCCTGCGTCACTTTTTTTTTTAAGATTTATTTGTGCTTACAAGGGCTGGGGTGCTTACAGGCCAGAGACGGTGTGTGTGTGTGTGTGTGTGTGTATGGTTGGGTGTGAAAGAGAGAGAGAAAGAGAGGGAGAGAGAGAAAGAGAGGGAGAGAGTCACCAGAGACAGAGTGGGGAGCACAACAGGCAGATGCACTGAAACACACTGCTTAGGGGAGCAGCGGGCGAGGCAGGAGAGGTCTGCTGCGCCCTGTGGGTCCCTCCCTGGCCTGGGATCGAACTCACGGCTGCTGTGCCGCGGATGCTTCACAGTGCGGCGCTCGAACCGCTGCACCACCAGGGAGGCTTATGCTTTACTCCTGATGGTCAGAACGAACACATCCGCCCAGAGTTAAGAAACAGCGAGCGGGAGCGGGTGGATGGCAGCCTCCGCAGAGACTTCATCCTTCTCAGATAGAAGCCGTCTGAGCTAGGGCCGCCCCGCCTCGTCCTCTCGACAGCAGCCTCACAGTCCAGCGGGGGCAGTGGGCGACGGACAGTCTCACTTCCCCACAGCTGACCTCCTCCCGTAGCCACCCCGATGCCACGACAGGCCTCCCCCAGTCATCTCAAAAGGACCCCAAACCTCCCCTTGCTCTCCTCTTTCCCCCCACCAGTGGGCTGGAGAAAAGGAAACCAACAATCCCGGTCTCCGGTGGAGCCTCTCCTGAAGCGCCATGGAGACATCAGCTGCCTGTTGTGGTGTTCAGGGAGCGGGCTCGCAGGAGCTGGTGTGCACGTGTGTGCCCTCACGTCCTGGTGTGCACACAGTGTTCTCATGTCTGGTGCACACATGTGTTGTGGTCAGCCGTACACACGCCCTCATGCTCCAGCAGTGCACACACATTGCCCATGTTCTGCACACATGTTTAATACGCTGGCACACGCTCATGTTCACATATTCTTGTGTACACATGGGTTCTTGTGTTTCCACACACACGTCATCATGCTCAGACACATGAGTTCTCATGTTCTGGTGCACATACGTGTTATTGGGTGTACACACACCCTCATGGTCTAGTAGTGCACACATGTCCCCATGTCCTACACACGTTTTAATGCTCTGACACACCCTCATGTTCTGGCACGCACACATGTTCTTATGCACAGTCTTCACGATCCAGGTGCACACATGTTCTTGTGTTCCAACACACATGTTCTCATGCTCTCGCATATATGTTTGCATGTTCCGACACCCATGTTCTCGTGTTCTGGTGCACACACAAGTCTTCACGCTCCGGGAGAGGCAGCACACTGCGCTGTTCCTTCCAGCTGGGCGGGACAGGGGCAGAGAGCGAGAGGCGGAGGGGAAGGAGACGTGCGAGAAGGAGGGGCTTCCTGTCCAGGGGTGGCCAGAGAGCAGTCGCTGGGGGCTCCTCAGAACCAGATGCTCTTGCAGGTGACTCACAGGACAAGCCCCCCCCCCGACTGACCTGCAGCTGCGCACCCCAATATGAGCCCCCCTGAGCCCCCTGAGTTCCTGGCTTTGGTCCAGATCAGAACAGGCAGTTCGTGCACAGAAGGCGGGTGAGAAATGGAAGCTGACGCTGCAGAGGCGCTGTGCCTGGGCGCGAGTCCTCAGGGCTGGGGCTGAGCAGGGGATGGTTTTCCTTGGGGCGCCGTCACGCCCACAGGCACCGGTGTCCCTGCAGGAGAAGTCACAGAAGATGCGGCCCCAGTTCTGGGGCTCACAGACAGAAGCTGCTGAGAAAAGCACAGGAGAAACAGACCCAGGTGCCTGGAGGTCAAAGGGTGCCTGGGCCGCGTGTGGCCTCTGGGTGTGTTTAGTCTGTGCGGAGCCATTTACAGCCTCGCAAACTTAAACCGGGGTTTGTGGCTCCCTTGAGAATTGGCTCTCCGGCCACAAGCAGTCAGCGCTCAGCGGGGCGCTGCTTGAGACAGCCATGCCTGCTCTTCCTCCCTCCACCTCTCCTCCCCTTTCCCTGCTAGGCTGGCTCCTATTTTTTTTTTTTTTTTTTGCAGGATGGGCCCCAAAGTATGCTCTAGCCCCCCCAGCCCTTTGGCTTGCGACTGTCGATCAGAGACCTAAAGTTCATCTGAGCAGCCTGCTCGAAGGGTTGCCTATCACGGGCAGAACAAAACCTGAAAACCTTGCAGACCCCGTGGGGCCAGCGGCACCTGCCCGTCCCTCTCCTCCAGCTTATCTGCCACCCCCCCTGCTGTTCAGCTCCCTCCACACACCAGCCACCTCTGCCTGGAGGCTCCTCCCCACCACTCTTACAGACAATGTTCTTCCAGGGGGCTCCTGCCCAGGCCACCAAGTCCCTCTGCTGCTTCCCTCTACCTCCCTGGGCCTCACCTGCCTTCACTTCCACGGTGGCCTGTCCTTCCGAGTGTGCCCGCCAGGATTCAGACGGGACCTGCCACTTGGCGTTCTGTGCTCTGAGCACATCCTCGTTCACTCTGTTCATCCAAAACGAGAGCTGATGGCGGCCCGTGTCGTGGGTGTGAGGTTAAACGAGGGAATCCTGCAAGCTCTCAACCCTGGGTAAGAGAAGGCATGCAGGGTATGTCGGCCTTTACCTTTTCAGGATTGCACTTATGTAATGACTGTATCACTCCTATAGCAGACAGTTAGTATGTAATAATGATTGCAGCAGGCTCTCTCTGGTGGTGCAGGGGTTAAGTCTCAGCGCTATCGAGCTATTGCCAGCCACTGCAGCCTAAGTTCAATCCCCAGCCAGGGAGCTGCCCCACATGGCACAGCAGACCTCTCCTGCCTCGCCTGCTGCTCCCCTCAGCAGCGTCATTCAGTGGATCCGCCTGTTCTGTTCCCCACTCTGTCTCTGGTGAATCCTCTCACCACCACCACACCTGCCCTGTATCTGGCCTACACCCCAGTTCTTGTGTGCATAAATAAATAAAAATAAATCTTAAAAAAAATAATTAACAGCAGCCTCGTTCCTGGTGAACCAGCACAGCAGCCAGCACGCAGCTCAACCTGGGGTCAAACCCCAGCGTCCGACTTGCATTCAGCATTCTGGCAGCTAAATGACACATAATTATCATGTATGAGTGCTGCTGCTTTTGTTTTTAAATGTCTGGCCCTTGATTTTGTTATCACCTACGGCATATTTAAAAGGGAAGGAGTGGCTGGTCAAAATAACCAACTGAAATCTGCCTAACTTAAAGGAGAAATCCTTGCCTGCCTGGCCCTGTTTTATCACAAGACTCTGGGGAAAATGTGGTTTTATTTGCTACAGAATTCACAAGTGTAAGGTGGGAGGGGAACTTGCCAGTCCAGAAAGCTGGCACTGTTCTCTGATGCCCTGGGCATCAGAGGTGGGTCATGGCGAGTGGACTGTTTTTGTCTGTGTCCCCTTCACCTGCTGCCCTCTCCAAGCAGGAGCACGCCTGCCAGACTGTCTTAGGAAAAAGTGAGTTCTTTAGGTACAGTGTTCAGTTCCCTTAAGGAAACAGCATTTTTCTTTTTGTTTTTTAAGATTTATTTATTTATGCATACAAGCACTGGGGTACAGGCCAGAGGTGGGGGGTGAGAGGATTCACCACAGACAGAGCGGGGAGCAGAACAGGCAGATCAACGGAAGCACACCGCTGAGGGGAGCAGCAGGCACAGCAGGAGAGGTCTGCTGCACCATGTGGGTCCCCTCCCTGGCCAGCAGCAGAGATCGAACTCGTGCTGCAGTTGCTGCGGTTTGCTTCATATTGCGTTGCTTAACCCACTGCGCCACCAGGGAGGCTCCAGAAGCAGCATTTTTCATTAAGTGGTATTTGTTTCCAGAAGTTAGAACTGGGATTTTGTTAAACTGTGCTGAAATGCTGCTTCAGTTCTCATGTGACGTGCACATGTAGAAACATGTTCTGTGAAATGAGACGTGCGTGAATCAAAAGACGGAAAAGAGTTAGTGGTTCAGCAGTCACGAGGAAGTGAACTTTGTGGGGCTTAATTCATCACCGACCTTACTTTTGTTTGGAACAAGATAAAATAGCCCCCATCGTGTTCTGCTGGCTGGCGAGGGCTGAGGGTAGCAGAGTGCTGGTTTCATGCTCGAGCTGGAAATTCCTAATGTGTCCCTTCGAATGCAAGTGACACCAAACAAGGGTCTGGTCAGGCCCTCTCGGGGGCCACTGGTCCGGAGGTTTTCAGTTTGTTCCTAGACAGCAAGCAGTTACCGACCACCACCTGCTCTGCAAAGGCTGGATGTGTTCCTCAGTTGGAGAACGGGCCCGAGGCAGAGACAGGGTTTGGCACAGGGCTAGACCAGAGAAGGAGCTGCTTCTCCACAATTAGGGGTGGGTTCATGTGCCCGGTATTTTTCCAGTTTGTCCTTGAACAGCAAACTGTGGCTCAACTTCTTTTTTAAAAATAAGATTTATTTATTCATGCATACAAGAGCTGGGGTACAGGCCAGAGATGAGGGAGGTGAGAGGATTCACCAGACAGAGTGGGGAGCAGAACAGGCAGACGGACTGAAACACACTGCTGAGGGGAGCAACGGGCGAGGCAGGAGAGGTCTGCTGCGCCATGTGTGTCCCCTCCCTGGCCCGGGAACTCACGCTGCTGTGCCGTGGATCCTTCGCAGTGCAGCGCTCAACCCACTGCACCACCAGGGAGGCCCCTTGTGCACAACTTCTTGTGCTAAACAAGGCAGCTTTTGGGTTGCTGGAAAAGTCATGACACCTTTTTGCACAGAAAACAGAAAAAACACGCCACGACTTCTTGACACTCCAATAGAAGCCTGCTTCGCCCTGCCCTGCCCAAGGCCCCGGGGTTGCTGAGATGGCTGGATGTGTCTAAGTGTCTGCCCGTGTGAAAAATCACAGCACTGGGCATAGGAGGTGTGGCCCGGCAGTAGTCTGCTCTCCCTTCCGACCTTTGACCTGAGTGGCTTCCCATCTGCCTTCACCCAGTGAGCCAGGGCTTTCTGAGCTGAAGCAAAAGCAAATTAAAACTACAGTGAGGTACCACTTACACCGGTAAGAATGGCACATATCAAAAAAAAAAAAACAAAAACAACAACAATAAATGCTGGCGAGGTTGTGGAGAGAAAGCAACTCTCCTACACTGCTGGTGGGAATGCAAGTTAATCCAACCACTATGGAAGGCCGTGTGGAGGTTCCTCGGCCTACTAGAGATGGAACGACCATATGACCTGGTAATCCCACTCCATGGGATCTACCCAAAGGACACAAAAACACCCATCCAAAAGAGCACCTGTACCCCCATGTTTATTGCAGCACTATTTACAATTGATAAGAACTGGAAACAGCCCAAATGCCCAAAAGTAGAGGACTGGATCAAGAAGATGTGGTACATGTACACGATGGAATACTATTCAGCAATCAAAAATAAAAAACTAAGGACATTTATAGAAACATGGATGGAGCTACAAGGAATTATACTGAGTGAAACAAGCCAGAAGGCAAGAGAAAAATATCGGATGGCCTCGCTTTTAGGAGGAATGTGAAATAACAACAACCACAACAAAATATAAAAAGGAAGAAAACAAAACAAACAAACAAAAACAAGAGAAAGCTAAAGGAAATGGGCACTCATAACCAAAACAACCAAACCATCAGATAAAAACTCAAAGAGATCAAAAGATCAAAGATAAACTCAAGAGACCACAGGGGTGGGCGGAGGGAGGGGAGGGCAAAGACGGTGATGAGGCGTAAAGAGAACAAGGGACTGAGGTGATGGTGCACAGGTGAAAATGGTGGTGGGAACCCCCTGGGGAATACGAACAATGTCAAATACAATTAAATAAAAAAAAAAAAAAAAAAGAAGTCACCTGGACGACAGCTGGTATTTCTGGAGCTCTTGGCCTCACCTCACCAGTAGGCGCGGACTGTGAGCTAGGCTCCCCTGGGTGCCGAAAGCCTCAGCGTGTGTCGGCACTTTTTCCTTCCTTGGCCTTCAGCATATGCAAAACCACCGCGGGGGTTGCTCAGCAGAGGCCCCTGGGCGCCCCAGTCCCTGTTATTATGGGAGACTTAAGAGTAGTAAATAAAAGGAACAAACGAAATAAAAACACAAAATGAAAAAATAATTAAAACAATAACTATTCCATTCATTCTGAGCACATCACCCAAGATTGCATTAGAAAAAACTACAATAAAAACATGCTTTTAATCTGATAGTAAAAAAGCCCAATAAAATAAAAATGAGCTCCATTAATGAAAATAATGACTCTTACCCCAGCCAGTTAAAATGCTGAGCTTATGTGTTTTGGGGTTTGGGGGAGCTGAGGAGCATTTGTTTTTTGTTTTTTTTTTTTTTCTCCCACAGCTGGTGATAGATTTGCTTTTGTTATATACTGGAGATGGCCCAGCTAATTAGTATTGCTCAATAAGGAAGCTTTACCTTTTGTACGAAACCCAAAGAAATTGTGCAGGAAGACAACCAATTCCTCGGGACATGGGCGAAAGGAGCTCTATTTAAGATTTGGACTTCAGAAAAGAAGTTAAATATGTAGCTCTGTGTGTGTGTGTTTCTCTTTTGCTTTCTTTTCTCTCTTAAGCTTCCTTCTCTCCCCTCCTTCTCATTACTTCAATTTGCTTTTGCTCCTTTTAGGAAATGACTTTAATTTTCTTTTAGGTGACAGGTAAGGCCTACCTCAGACTCATTTTGGGTGAAATGGAGGTATAAATAGATAAGTCCACAATAATAGGAGACCTCAGCAAGGCCCTTTCTTTCCATTTTTACTAGAAAAATTGCTCGGGGAGCTTAAGACTTCCTCCTGAGCTGTACACCCGCCATCTTGGATGGCCTTCCTCACAGTCTTCCCAGTCCTTCCTGGCATGCATTACGAGCTGTCACTTGTCGTTATTTATGTGTTTACTTGCTTGATTCTGAATCCTTTGACTCTAGCTGCAAGAGGAAAAATGACGCCATTCACGGTCCACATCTTGACCTCTGAACGCTTTGTTGAGAGGAGACCACACCAAACCTAGGATGCAGCTCATTCCATGAAACTCTGTCCACTTAATCACCTCCTCTGCTGCCCTCCCAGGGCTCCATGCTACTAGAACAAGCACTTATTTGTTCAAATGAATATTAACATTGTAATTTAGTACCTAATTATGCTTCTCTAGTCATAACTGGAAATGTGGTATTAAAATCCTTACATGGTCTTTGGCTATCAGCATGTACCTTTGTCAATATCCTGGAATTGCTGGAGATTTCTTTAATGTACAATCTTTGTGCTCATATCTCTCCCTGTCGCTGATCCTCCCTTGTCGCTTGCAGATTTACTCTCTATCTCTGCAGGTTGTGTAGGGTCTGCTTGAATAAAATAGCATGTCTAGAGTTCAGCTCCATCCAGCTGAAGTGTGTGTGCAAAGATGGTTTTCCAAATCGTGTCATCTTTTCTATAATGTCAGTATAACCACATAGCATGAGATTGTAGGATTCCACCGTGGGAAAACCTGCCAGCCTTCAAACGTCCTGCCTGATGAATAATAGGTGCTCAAGAAAGTTTTGTTTAATTAATGCTCCTGTCTTGTCCCCTCTCTAGGTCAGTGGTCTTTAGTCCTGGCTGCGTATAAGGAAATGTGTATCTTGTAATAAATCCCCATGCCTGGTCTCATAAGAATAATGAAATCCAGGCCCATGGATGGGGCTTCCAGATGGTTCCAACAGGAGGGGAGAATTGAGATCACTCTTCTGGGTACAGTTCTAGGTCAACATATGTTTGATTTAGAGTCACCAACCCCCATATGAGCAGTTTCAATGTATAGCAACCGTGGGCAAATGATAGAAAACTTAGTTTCTGCTTTGAGCTTTTCTTAATCTGCTTTGCATTGACTCGTCATTGACTCGTCATATGTTGTGGTTGTGGTGCTGGTGGTGGAGCAGTGGATGTAGGTTTTATATTATACACTACTTTTGAAGAGTGATTGACTTACTAGGAACAAAAAGACTGGGTCACAGGAATTATTTGTGTGTGAAATGACATTTGCTCTTCTAACCTATAAGCGTTTTGTGCAAGTTGTCCCCTAAAGGCAAATTCCCCCTATTGACAGGATGGGGGGGGGGGGTGTTGGGTGTTTGCACAGGATGCAGCTAGTGCACAAGCAGGAGTCCTGCTCATAAAAACCAGGGAAGCCTTTTAGGGCTTCTGTTTTTATGAACCTCCATTAGCAATTGGAGAATGTTACTAAGTCACCATCTAAGAAAATGTGCATTTCCTGACAATTCCATCATGTTGCAAATGAGACTTGCGGCCCCTAAAGAACCCATACATGGAGCGTCATGGTACCCCAAGGTACCATGCCCTAGGGTGCCCCACAGCCGTCTCGGCACTGAACACAGGCTGGTTGTCTCTGTGTGGCAACTTAGTACCAGGTCACGTCGGGAAACTTCGTGAAGCAGGTTTGGGTCTTTGTACAGCTTGACTTCAAGGTCATGGGAATAACCCCAAATTGTAGTCTTGTGCCTGGTTTCTGGACACTCTGATTCTATAAGCCCTCTCTAATTCTATGAGCCTTCCAATGGCTCAGGTAACCTGGCTCCCAGGAGCCCTCGCGGGAGTACAATGGTGATGAGAGGATCTGACCAACCTGGGCTCTGTGGGCATTCACCTGGGGCTCTGGTTTGCCCAACAGGGCTTTCAGGGCTGGAGCATTTCACCCAGATGCCTCAGGGGTCCGCAGGTTGGGGTCAGGGATGTAGTCTTCATCACGCCCTTCTACTTCTCAGACGTGTTGGGATCTTCAGTTAATATCACCCGGTAGACAACTGGTCATGGTCGGAGTGATCCTCTAGGCCAACATCTTCCTCAAGGGCATCCCTGGTAGCCGGGGGTGGGTAGGACATGGCACCTTCCTCACTGCTGGAAGGAAAGGATGCTGTGAGGAAGCAAAATCAACTGAAAATAAAATAAGGCAAAAATCACACAATCTCTGGAGCTCACGTGGGCTGGGGACATGATGACCTGGGGAGGCCACTCTCCCCAGTGAGGGGTGCCATCTTCCTTGTGAATGACCATCATGGGACTTTCCCAGGGGTCTTTGTCTGAGCACCGTGACTTGCGCCTCAAGGTCAGTGTAGACCTTCGATCTTGAGTTTTGGAAAAATTACTCCGCCTTCCGTCTCCCACCTCCATTCTATTTGTTCTTGTAGGAACTTTCCTCCCTCAGTTAAATTGGGATGGAAGAAAGGGCAACTGGGCTGTATAGCTAAAGAGTGACCACGTCACAGCACTCTTGCTCTGTCTCAAAGTTTCAAGCTTCTAAGAATCCTGTGATTTGGGGTTAATGTTTTTTGCAGAGCTGACAGAGAAGGCCAAGAGTCAGAAGCACGCTAGTGTGGTACACAGCTCCCTTAGAAAGAAGGTCTTTTAGGACCCCCCTTGTGGTGCAAGGGGTTGAGCGCCGCACTGTGGGGCTTCTGCAGCCACTGCAGCTTGAGTTCTACCCCTGGCCAGCCAGACCTCTCCTGCTCGTCTGCTGCTCCCCTCAGCAGTGTACTTCAGTCAACCCACCTATTCCGCCCCTCACTCTGTCTCTGGTGAATCCTCTCACCCCCGCGCACCTCTGGCCTGAACCCCAGCTCTTGTGTGTGTAAGTAAATAAAATTGGAAAAAAAAAAAGAAAGAAGTTCTTCTTAACTCTCAGCCACAGATTCCCTTAAAGCACGAGGTCTTTAATCTCAGATGTTGGCAGAATTTTGACTGAGCTGTGGGAGTCATCTGGATGTGTTGTGAGCCTGAATGTGGGGTTCCTCTTCCCACCATCTGGACATCTGATTGCTGACACCCCACCCAAACTCATAGTGAAATGTGGAGTCTCTTAAAGACAGGCGAATAACAAAAACAAAATTCTTTGTTATTATTATGGTAATAATACCATGGTAAAGTGTTTCAGAAGACAAAGAAAATGAAAATTACCGTTTCCCATTACTATCCACTAAGATAATATTCCAACCATTTATTTGATGCACATGTATAATAAACATTCTTTTTGCAAAACAGGATTATATTGTATGTGGTAATTTATGATAACTTTCACTAAAAATGTATCTTGAGCAACTTTCACTGACAAATGTTGTGCTAATAAGTCATTTTTAGAGTTTGCCTGGTATTTATATGAATTGAATCAATTTAATCAGTTTCTTCACATTGGGTATTAAGATTGCTACCATATTTACATTTTTCATCTAATTAAAAATATCATAATAATTAAATATTTGCATATATCTGTGATTACTTACTTAGGATAAATTTCTAAAGTATCTGAGTATTCTTTTGATGGGTTTCAATCTGGAGGGATTAGCCAGCATTAAGAATATTCCGTCAGGAGCTGGCCTGGTTAATCCTTGCTGTGCCTCGCCCCACCGGCTGGCACACGGGACCATGTGACAGTCAGAAGCTAAATAACTGCCCTGTGACATTAAGTGTGTAAGATGCGGGGCCCATCCTGCAGGAGACTCTGTTTGAACACCTAACTGGGCACCTCTCTGCAAGATGCTCTGCTCTCATGCTCACAGGTACCTCTGAAAGACAACAGGAGGAACCCCCATTTCTTGAGTTGCTCCTTGGGCCTCCTTCTCCAGCTGGAGAGGTCCCCAGGGCTTGTCCCTGGCTACTGCTTCCCCACGGATGTTGGTGCTGGGGACAACTGGCTGGTAACCAATGGGAAAGGTTGTAGGGTCCCTGAGGTGAACCTGGCCTTGCTGGTGGGCCCTTGTCGCCCTAACCGAGATTTGCTTGGTGCTTAAGTGGGCACTGCCCGCACCTGAGTAGTTTTCACATATTGTTGTAGGTTCAGGATAACTGTAGATAACTGGGATCGGGAAGACCCAGGAGGCTGTGATGCGCCCAGGCTCTCTGATCACCAGCCAAATTCAACCAGAGTACACGTGGGGCCAGATCAAAGCCCAGAATGGGGGTACACCAAAGGGGCTATGAGCAGCTGAGGGACAGCGAGACAGGAGGGGCTTTTTGCACAGTTTGAACTGCTGGGTTGACATTGGAGATGGTGGTTCTAGAAGAAATCAAGGGTTTGCTTGGGATGAGTACTATCGGGAAGTGGGCCTATCCCGTGGCAGGCATCTTAATTCTCATGGAGGAGGGAGGAGAAATGGAGTGGGGCTAAAAATCAGTCATCAACTATTACTCCACTCACTTATTAACACCGAGATAATCCCTTCAAGTTTCATCTCTGTTGTCACGAAGGGCAAACTTTCTTTTGTTTTTATAGCTGAGTAATATTTCATTGTGCATGCATGCAACATCTTTTCATATGTGTGTAGAAGAACTTGGGGTGCAGGCTAGAGGTGTTGGAGGTGAGATGGGGTTCACCAGAGACAGAGTAGGTGGCAGATCAGGCGGATCTACTGAAATACACTGCTGAGGGGAGCCGTGTGCAAGACAGGAGAGGTCTGCTGTGCCCTATGTGGGTCAGCTCCTTGGCCTGGGATGGAGTTCGGACTTAACCACTAGGCCCCCATGCCACATCTTCTTAATCCACCCACCTGTTGTAGGCATTTAGGTCATTTCTATAACTTGGCTGTTGTAAATAGTGTGGCAAAGAACACAGAGTGCATATACCCTTTGAATTAGTGATTTTTTTGCATTCCTTCGGTAGATACCTAGGAGTGGAATTGCTGGATCGTAGGGTAAATCTATTTTTAATTCCATGCTAAGTGAAATAAGCAGGATAAAGGCAAACACGGGATGACCTCATTTACATGTGGAATATAAAGAACCTAGGTGAAGAGGCCAAACTAAACAAAGATAATCAGCGTGGTATAATAAACCTGTATTCATAAAACATGATAAAGCAACATTTCTCAATGAAGTAATTAAATGCAGGCACTTAAAGAGGGGCGTATATTTGAACTCCATGTGGGTTTCCTAGCATCCTGTGTTGGCTTCTCTCGGATGTGATTAGGCCGGTTTTGCTTTGTGTCCCTCCCTCCCAGTCCTCAGATGCCTGGGTTGGCTGAAATGGCCTGTGTGTTTCAATAAGACACACATGGCCTAGAGCACAAGGCCAGTTCCCAGCTGATGGAGGCCGAGGCCATCCGTGTTCTTTCCCAAACCTCTGCCATCCTCTTCACTTGTTCGTCCACTCATTAAATAGTCATCGAACAGCTGTGCCAGGGCACACCCTTCACCTTGCTCTGGCCCACGAGGCCAGTGTGAGTCCAGAACACCTTCCTCTTGGCATCAGATGCTTGACTGCTTTGTGCACCATTCCGTTTCTGTCTTGTTTCATGTCAATGGACACAGATTAAAAAAAATCTTTTCTTTAAAAATTTAAAATGTGGAAAAATTTAACTTGTGGGCACCTTTGTTATTAGTTTTCCAGTGTGTGAATATGGCCTACCTCCCCACTTTTTAAATTTTCCAATTCTTTCATCAGCCCTTTATAGTTTTCAAATCTCTTAATCTCTTAAAAAAAATTATTTATGCATACAAGCACTGGGGTGCAGGCCAAAGTTGTGGGCGGTGAGAGGATTCACCAGAGACAGAGTGGGGAACAGCACAGGCAGATGGATTGAAACGCACTGCTGAGGAGAGCAGCTGGCATGGCAGGAGAGGCCTGCTGCGCCATGTGAGTCCCCTCCCTGGCCGGCAGCAGGGATCGAACTTGTGCTGCAGTGACTGTGGTTTGCTTCATAGTGCGTTGCTTAACCCATTGCGCCACCAGGGAGGCCCCAAATCTCTTAAATTTTTAAGTTTGCATCTAAACATTTTCTTGAGAACAACTCCAAATGGCACTTCATTTTATTTTGTTTGACACACGCAGGGTTTAGCAGAGGGAGATATGAGTGGTTTTGTGTGTTGATCGTCTGTGTCCTGGCAAGCCTCACTTATTAGTTCTAGTTGTTTTTATGCTTTTATTTTTCAGATTCCTTGGGATCTATATAGACAATATGTCATCTTCAAATAGGAACTGTTTTATTTCTACCTCTCTAATCTGGAAGCTTTTTCCTTGCTTTATCACAATGGCTTTAACTTACAATATTACGTTGAGCGAGTGGTGAAAAGTGGACATTCCTGCTTTATTCTCTATGTTAGGAGCAAAGCAGCTCACTTGTCACCATCAATATGGTGTCAACTGTAGGCTTTTTTTAAAAAAAAAACATTTATTTATTTATACATATAAGAATTGGGGTATAGGCCAGAGGTGTGGATTCACCAGAGACAGAGTGGGGAGCAGAACAGGCGGATCTACTGAAATACACTGCTGTGGGTGACACAGGAGAGGTCTGCTGTGCCATGTGGGTCAGCTCCGTGGCTGGGGATTGAACTCATGCTGCAGTGGCTGTGGATGCTTCATAGTGTGGTGCTTAACCCCTTGCTCCACCAGGGAGGCTCAGCTGTAGCCTTTAATGAAATCTTTTTATGAGGTTGAAGAACTTCCCTTTGTTCGTACTTTACTGAAACTTTTGATCAAGAATAGCAAAAATTGCATTTTGTCAATTTTCTTATCTGCATCAATTTATATGAGTATTTGATTTTTCTTTTTTGCCTTGGCTGTGATGGTGCAGACTAATTTTTGAATGTGGAATTGATCTTGCATATAGGAAATAAATCTAGTTCTATCATGTTGTCTAATTCTTTTATATTGCTGGGTTGGTTTGCTAATATTTTGTTGAAGTTTTTTTTCTCTCAAAGATATACCTATTTATGCATGTGGGTGGGGAGGTGATAGGATTCATCAGAGACAGAGTGGGGAACAGAACAGGCAGATCTACTGAAATCCACTGCTGAGGGGAGCAGTGGGCGAGGCAGGAGAGGTCTGCCATGCCATGTGGGCCAGCTCTCTGGCTGGGGATTGAACTCATGCTGCAGCGGCTGCTGATGCCTTATAGTGCAGTGCTTAATCCCTCGTGCCACCAGGGAGGCCCATTGTTGAAGATTTCTATATATAAATTCATAAATTGTTGGTCTGTAATTGTCTTATATTTGTCCGCTTCTGTGTGATTTTAATATCAAGGTAGCACTACTCTCATACAATGAGTTTGGAAATGCTGACTTTTTTCTATTTTCTGGAAAAAGAGTGTGAAATGCTTGTCCATCCTTCTTAAATATTTCATAGAATTTTCCAGTGAAACCACCCATTTCTTGTTTTGAAGATTTATCATGACAAATTCAATCTATTTAGTGACTATAAGACTAAATTGGGTTATCTTTTTCAGCTTGGCTGTGTTTTGGTAGTTTATGATTTTTAAAGAATTAGTCCATCTTTTCTAAGTATCAGAACTTATGAGTGTAAAATTGTTCATAGTATTCTATTCTTATCCTTTTAATAGTTGTGGGAGCTGTTGTAATAGCCCATTTCATTCCTGATATGAATGATGATTCATGTCTTAATTTATTCTGATCAGTCCTGATAGATGTTTATCATTAAAAAATTAATAAACAAAACCTTTTCATTGATTGACTTTATTCATGGTTTTCCACTTCATTATTTCATGATTGCATTTATTTTGATCTTTATTTTTTTCTTCCCTTTTGCTTGTTTGGAATTTACTCTGCTTGTTCTATTTACTTGGGGTAAGAACTTTGATTACTGATTTGGGACTTTTCTAATATAATTATTGGGCCTGTACCTTTCTCTCTCAGCACTGTTTTGTTTATTGGAGTAACACTGATTGAAAACACTGTGGATGTTTCACAGGTGTAAGTCCACACCTCTGTAAGTGAATATTCTCATACTGTATCACCAAAGTGCCCTGAGCTCCCTCACCCCTTGGTCCCAACCCCAGTCTCCTCTTCTGGGAATCTCAGATCCACCGTCAGTTTCAAGGGTTTTTAAAAAATGTGTTTTCTTCGCTTTCTTTTTTATATTTCACGGATGAGTGAAATCATCCAGCATTTGTTTTTTTCTTTTGCCTTATTTTGCTTAACATAATCCCCTCTAGTTCCATCTACGTTGTTAATGAGAGGGTTTCACCATTTTTTATTTTTCACTCCAGCTATAACATTCACTCACCTTTCATGGGGCACACAGGCTGTTTCTGTAGTTCGACTGCTGTGAAGATACAAGCAATGCCCAGATCCCTTGAATTAGTGCTTTTGTATTCTTTGGGGAGATACCTAAGAGTGGAACTGCTAAATCATAGGGTAGATGCTTGGGTAGATATCTAGGAGTGAAATTGCTAGATTGTATGGTAGATCTGTTTTTAATATTTTGAGAAACTTGCCTTCTGTTTTCAATAAAGACTGAATAGTCTACATTCTCATCAATAGTGTATCAGAGTTCCTTTTTCTCTATATCCTTGCCAACACTTGTTGTTTCTGGTCTTACCGGTTTAGGCCATTCTTACATGTGCAAGATAGCATCTCATTGCAGGCTTGATTTTCAGTTCTGCCTTCGATGCATAGCACATGTTTTTATTTGCATTTAATTTTATGTGTTTTTAATTTCTGTTTAGGCTTCCTCTTTCACCCATGGAATAATTTCAAGCGTTATTGTTTAATTTATAAGTGTGGGGGTGGGGGAAGACATTTTTTGTCTCATTGAAATAGAAAATTGCCAGGTTGGCAATAAGATATGAACCTTCAAGTTCACATGAAGGCTTTAATGCCCTTGAGAAGTCTCGATGGATAGAGGACTTCCTCTGAGAAACACACAAGGGAAACATTTTCTTCCTTTACTCCTTAGACATCTCCTAATTAAGAGCACTAATAAATCCATCTGGTCATTCATTTGTTCAAAACATCACTCATCATATTTCCCAGAGCACCATGCTTTGCACTAAGGTGCCCACGGCTACTCTCGCCGTGTTGTTTGCCGCCTCTCCCATTTGGAATCCTGCTCTGTTAGCACAAATGGCTGCAAACAGATCTCCTCATAGGATCTGGATGACACAAGTTATGAAATTGTGGAAACTCCTGGTCACTGACTTAGCGACACGAACATCTGAGCTACATCCACAGCCCAAATGAAGACGATTATTAGGAGTGGGGTTACCACTTTCTTGACTGCAAGTACCTTATTTTGGCTACGTATATTTAGGTATTTGACTTTTTAAATTTTATGCATGATGACAGAGTTCAGCTAATAATGAAGCTAAGAATGACAGAGGTCAGCTAAGTTTCCTCCTGCTATGTGTTATCTATCCATCCACCTGATTTTCCTGTCAGCTCTTGGTATCATATAGACCAAGATCTATATGCTAGATCATTACCAGCTCAGATCTTTGCATTTGCTGCTCCTTCTTTCTGGAACACTTTCCCCCTGACTTTGCATGTGGCTATCTCCATCTTGCCATCTCCTCAGCAGTCTCTCTTAGCTACTCTATTTAAAGGAAATTGCCTCTTAGCTACTATCCATTACTTTGTTCTATTTCCCTTAAGATTTTTTTCACACTTTGAGATTTTTTTTTAATCTACTTTTTTTGTTTTCAACCTTCCTTCCCAGAACATAAGTCCTGTAATGGCAGAGAGCTCTTCTATCTTATTTTCCACTGCATTCCCAACACAGACCAACAGTCATGAACAGATAATATATACATACCCATACGCTTGCATAGGTGCATACAGACAATTATTTATTAATTAAACAAATAAGTGTTCCTTTTCTGATACTATAAGGTAGTGATTAAGAGAGGGTGCTCTCCAACCAGACTGCCTTCATTTATTCTATGTATGTAAACTGGGAAATAGCATGCAATGACCTTGGGCAAGTTATTTATCATTTCTGTGCCTCAGTTCCTTCATGGAAGGAAAATTGTATAAACAGAGAATAGCACATAACTTATAGAATTGTCATTGTCAGCAGGATTAAACAAGTTAAGAAAATAGGTAAATTGCCCAAAATCGCATCTGGTAACCATATGCATTTAAAAACAACAACAACAATAAATAATACCCAAGGGCCATTTTTTGGCAAGTAAAAATTTTTAAAAGCAATGAAAAAACAACAAAAGAAAACAGTTCCTAGTCCATAGTAATTTTCAATACTTGCTATTCTTGCTTTGAAAATGAAAATACTTCCGGGGCGTGCAAATCCCAGGTCAATACTCAAGAAGGGAAGAAACCAGGCTGGCTTCACCACATCCCCAGCTGACTTGGCGACTGGGAGCTGGCTCAGAACCTTCTCTGAGTCTTAATCTCCTCATCTAGAAAAAGGAAAGTGTACAGTACATAATCCCTAGGGAGAGTCAGCTTTAATTTTTGGAATATCCAGAATACACATGGCCGAAGAGCCGCACCGCCTTGTGCGTGGCTCAGGCTGGTGGTAGAGGAAGGCGTGTCTAGATGGCCAGTGGCGCTCACCTGAAAAACCAGACCCCTGCCCTGGAGAAGAGCAAGAAGAGTCCATTGGCCTCTTTGAACCCTAATATTGCAGCAGAGCCGGCGCCCCTCACCTGCCGCGAGCCGCGCTCCTTGCGTGCGTGCGTGCGTGCGTGCAGACAGCCGCGGCGTGCACGGTGGCCTCGGTTTTTGACAGCTCTGGGCCCCAGAAGTCACCACCAGGCTTGGGACACCCAGCTTTTGGACGCACCCCATAGGTGCAACCTCTGTTGTGATGAGTGAGTTGGGGTGAAAGGCCATCTCGCGTGTGTGCACGAGGCATTAATGGTAATAATAACCCCTGGCAATTATACCCACTCATGTGTGAGGTCAGAACAACGTGCGCTGTCAGTCGCCGGGGGCGCCGGAGGGTGGTGAGTGGCAGAGTCAGGAGTGAGCAGCACCGAGTGCAGAATTAATGGCCCCTCAGAGCAGGCCTGCCACTCACTGTCGCTGGGCCCAAGCGCCAACTGTGAGGCCTGTCAGTCTCCCTCGAAGGGGGCCGGGAGGTGGCTGAAGGCAAGGGATGGACTGGGAGCTGGGCCAGCCCAGACCCTCTCTGGAGGCCTGGAGCCCCCGGAGCCTTGTCCTGTGCCTGAGCTGGGGGAGCCCGGTACCCTTACTTGGAAGGAGACTGCTCGCCTCCGCCTTCACCTCCAGGGTCCCCCTGAGGAAGGAGGGGCCTTCATGCTCTTTGGAGCAGGGGAGTCAGCAACGCCTTTTTCTGAGGTGGAGGGAGACAGAGGCCTAAGCTCCACTCCAGCTCTGCCTGTCAGAACCCCGAGTTCTGCTCCACATTCTGCCCCTTGCTCGCCTGGAAATCTTAGAAACTCATGTAGTTTCACCAGTGTGAGATGATATCATCAAATGTTAGTTAACTTGCTTTTTATTTGTTGTTCACTGTTAGTCCTTTTATCTCTCTCATTCCCCATTTCCACAGCCCTTTCACTACTTCCCCTACCTCCACGCTCCATACCCAGAGCAAGAACTCAAAAGCAAACAGGTGATTTTTTTTAACTTTTAAATGTTCAAAGTGCAGCGTTGGGACCTGAAAGTACAGCTAGAAGAGAATTAGCTAGGCCACTCCCCAATTCTCACTCTGTAGGAGAGGACTAAGGGAGAGAGCTGCGAGGAAAGGGCGGGGCACCCATCCCTTCTCCAAGTTCAGCAGGTCATGGAAACTCCAAGAGACTGGGGGTTCTGAGAGCAGAGCACCCCTGGGCCTCTCTCCTCACACAATCCTCAAAGGGAGCACCCAGAGTGACCCCATTGGATGCACCGGCGGGCGCAGGTGGAGTAGCAGGATGCTACCAGTAGGGGGCAGTCGCCAAGCTCCAGTCAGCCCCATCCAGACTGTGTTTTACAGAGACCCTGTCTCAGACAGGGTCAGCTGACCTATGTGTGGGGGTCTCGTGATCCAGGGAGCGAGTGGATGCTACGAAATTCTGTAGGATTGCGGACATGGGGCCGGGCGCCACATGGGAGAGGCACACATTTCTGCTGGTATGTGAGTGTCCTGGCATGTCAGCACAGAATAGAACTGGACCCCATAGAACTGAACAGTGTGTGTGGACAGAGGCTGTCGGAGGTTCAGAAACAACCCAACCCCTTCGTCCTGACGTCCGGGAAGAGAGAGAGGAGAAATCCCTAACGGGCTGAGTTTAAATCTGAACTGATGCTTGACCCAGAATGCAGGCTCAAGGTGGAAAACATTGGGGTCACAGGCAACGAAAGAACCTAACGTTGCTTTGGTCCAAACACAGTACCCTGGAAAGATACCCCATTGCATCACCTCCCGAGACTCACTGTCTCCATGGTACAATGTACATCTGAAGAGCTGTTGCGAGGCGGCACCTCAACTGTGGAGAATGATTTCATCAACTCGGAGGGGCGTGACTGACGAGAGCTCAGCTGTTTGATGTTGTCAGAGAGGGGGCAGGTTCTTATTCTAGTCAAAGTGTGTCAGGACTTTCTGAAGGTGGGCTTAGCTGCTCTGAGTCCCCAGGTAGGCTGAGGATCAGAATCACTAGGAGTTTTGAACCCCGGTGCCCGGCCGCCTGCCCCAGGTTCTGACAACTGAATGTGGCTCGGAGCTGCTGCTGTCTCCGAGGGATGACGGCCTGGGGAGGTCGGGAGGGAGCGCGTGCGCTCAGGAGCAGCGCCAGGCAGAGGTGGCAGCCCCTCGGGTTGCTGCTGGGGTCGTGGCATGGTGCCAAAAGGTGGTTTAGCCGCTGGGCAGACTTGTAGAGAGACTCGAGGGTGAGGCATCCCCGCTGGGGAGAGGCTCAAGGGAAGCATGTAGACCCAGCATGAGGAAGGCTCCCTCTCGCTCCTGGGGCGAAGTTAGCTCCCGGTAACTGAGGCTGACTGTCAAGTGCCAAAGCACAAGTTGAGAAAGCTGGACTGGTGGTGCCTTGGAGGCCTGGATTTCTAAGGCTCTAGCTCCCCAATGTCAGGTTGGGGAGGGTGAGGCATGTGGCTCTGGTGTCGAGGGTCAGATGGTGTCAGCCCAGCTTACCTGGCCCTTGGGGTTCCTACATCTGGTGGGCCAGGTGTGTCTGCCCAGGTGGGCATTAGTGGGGACAAAACCTCAATATTTCTTCTCATCTTTACATTTTTTTTAAAAAATAAGATTTATTTATTTATGCACACAAGAGCTGGGGTACAGGCCAGAGATGAGGGAGGTGAGAGGATTCACCAGACAGAGTGGGGAGCAGAACAGGCGGATCCACTGAAACACACTGCTGAGGGGAGGAGCGAGCGAGGCAGGAGAGGTCTGCTGCGCCATGTGGGTCCCCTCCCTGGCCGGCAGCAGGGATTGAACTGGTGCTGCAGGGGCTGCGGTTTGCTTCATAGTGTGTTGCTTAGCCTACTGTGCCACCAGGGAGGCCCCTCATCTTTATTTTTTGATGTATCATTTTTGTTGATGTTGTGGAGGTAGAGTTGATTTCCCTGCTGTGTCCTGAAAGCCTATAGATTATCACAGGAGATGTGTTCTAAAATATATTTAATTTTCACTAATATAAACAATAAATAAGTTAAATTGTCTTATTTGTGTCTTGAAAAACTGTAGATTACCCCTGGAAAAGAGGGGGAGAAAAAGTAGAACAGATCTTCTCCAGGAGTGACTTGAGTTTCTTCTCTTGTGGTTATATTTGCATTATATAGTCATAAATTTTCTCTTTGTGACTCCTCACATTTTTTCAAATTGGTTGTTTTTAAAAGAATTCGTTTGCATGAATATTTTTGTGCAGTAATGAAAATTAATCTTATAATACACATTTTTTTAGATATATCATTTTTAAGTTGACATATCTTGCCAATGAACATTTTCTATTTGAATAGGGTCAAATAGAACCCTCTTTGCTTTTTTAGTAAAAAGTAAATAAGACAATTTAATTTATTTATTTGTGTATTGGTAAAGATAGATGAGTATAAGAAGTAAAGGATGAGTTTGCAATCAGTATGAACTGTCTCCCAATTTTCTTGTATGAATTCTGTGCTTTATTTAAGCCTTTAATATGGTTGAAATTTATTTTTGCCTATGATTATTGGATAAAAATTTATTTTAAAATTTCATTTCATGTGATTAATCAGTTTGCAGCATTATTTATTAAATAGTTCATTTTTCACACTGAGTCAAATGCTATATTCATCAAGTATAAACTTCACAGAGGCTGGAATCAAATTTTGGATTTTCAGTTGCTTTCCATGGATCATTCATATGTCAATTCTATGCTAATTTTTACTGTAGAGGCATTGGGAAGATTCTGATAAGTTGTAAGGAAAATCCTGTTTTACTTTTTTCACATATTTTAAAGCAAGATTTAGGTAAGTTCTTGCATGTGAAGTCAAGGGTCACTTTAACTTTTCAAAATTCTAGTTGAAATTGTATTTGTAGATCAATTTTACAAAAATTGAGATGCAGTAATCTGAGAACATGACATAGCTCTTTCTAGGTATCTTGTTTTACTTCTTTTTTAAAAAAATTAAGCTTTGTTACATATATATGTACTGTGGTTTTCCTGTTAAATTTACTCTTTGGTATTTTGTCATTTTTGTTGTATTGTGAATGAACATTTTTTTGCCTAATTCTATTCTGAGTGCTAGTACTACATAAAGTAGCTATTGATTTTCACAGTTAGAATTTACATAGTTACTTTACAGTTGTCCTATTCCTATGTAGTTGTATTTTTTTTTACTGAAATATTGTGAGTTTTCTAGGTATACAATCAGCAAAGAGAGAAATTTGTGTGTTCTTTCCAATGTTTGTACCGATTATTTTATCTTCTTGTCTTGCATTTTCTAAAAATGTTCTATCCAATATGGCAGCCACCAGCCACATCTGGTATTTGAATTTAAATGAAACAAAATAAAAAATTCAGTCCCTCTTTTGCACAAAGCACATTTCAGCTGCTCAGTACTTACGTGTGGCTAGTGGCTAACATATTGATTAGCACAGAATATAGAACATTTCCATCACTGAAGAAATTTCTATGCACAGTGCTGTGCCAGAACAGTCATGAAAGTTGTCTAGTGCTAATAGTTATTGTGGAGATCTTGTATAATTCTTGACTTTAATAGAAATATTTTGCTATTTTGCTACTTAGAGTAATTTGATAGTAGGCAAAGAAATGCAACTTAGATTAATGGCAAGACTTTATATTAAAAATTAAAAAGATCTATTATCAACTAATATTGGTGGGTATGAAGAGTAGGCATTCTGTCATATGTTGCTTGTGAAATATTACAGTCTTTTGGGAAGGTGGTCTACAGCATTGCTTAATACTATCTATACCTATGTGTATATCTTCAGGTATATCTATAACCGTGTCTATGGTTATATTTATGCTTATGTCGATATCTCTACCTGAGTCTGAACTATACCTATGCCTATATGGCACTGAACACTGTAGTTTTCCTTCTGTAAAATGGCCCATAGAAGAAAAAGGACTCATATATTAGGACAGATGTACTAGGGTGTTTATTGCAGTATTATTTGCCCTGGTCGGAAACAGAAGCAGAACAAGTGCCTGTGACCAGAATAGCTATAGAAACTGGGCTAGGACTTCAGCGCTGACTGGCACAGTCATTAAAAAGAAGGAGTTGGAGCTACATTCAGTGATGTTGAGGAACTGCTCTGGGGTATTGCTGAGTAGGAAAAATAAAATGCAAAACAGTGTGTAGGGCATGCCATTTTTGTAAATCAAACATATATATGCATGGGAACAGGAACATACATATAATCTGCTTTTAAAGAATGCTCCGTGCAGGTGTTGTAGATCTACTGAAGTGGAGAAACATGCAGGTTGCTAAGATGGTTACCTGGCACAGAGGGTCAGGGTTGGTGGGTGAGGTGGGGGGGTGTCTAGTGAGAGGATGAGTGGGGCAGGGGCGTGAGTGATACATTTATGCAAAGTATATGTGCACATGTTTACATAAATAAAGACGATCTCTAAGGGACTAGATGACTCCAAGGGTTAATAGGGTCATTTCAAGGTTGTGAGACTTCAGGTGACTCCTCCTTTTTCTTTGTAATTTTGAATAGTGTTGAATTCTAATTAGTGCATAAGTAAGGCAAGTTGAAAACAGCCTCTCTTTCTGTGGGTCCCTCCTCCCAGGGCTCCGAGCAATGCCTGAAACAGCATTATGTGCAGGGAAACAATCAGAAAATCAAAGGTTGAACAGAACCATATTTGTACCATCATTCTATGAAATTAGTCTACATCCCAAGGTTAGGTAAACATTTACTTTATTTCCTGACGTTAAAAAAGTTTTTAATTCATCACATTATTTAATCCAGTTACTGTGGGTAGAGAGGGTCTTTTTTTTTTTTTTAAGATTTTACTTATTTATGCATATAAGAGTTGGGGTACAATCCAGAGTCCAGGAAAGTGAGAGGATTCACCAGAGACAGAGCTGGGAAGAGAACAGGCAGACTGACTGAAACACACTGCTGAGGGGAGCAGCAGGTGAGGCAGGAGAGGTCTGCTGCGCCATGTGGGTCCCCTCGCCCCTGGCCGGCGGCAGGGATCAAACTCATGCTGCAGTGGCTGCGGTTTGCTTCATAGTGCGTTGCTTAACCCACTGTGCAACCAGGGAGGCCCGAGAGGTTCTTTAAAAAAAAAAAAAAATTAAGCCCATCTTTTCCTTCTCAGTTGTATACAATCTTTTATTTAATTAAGAGATAGGGCTTAATACTACTTCTTAAAAACTGCATTCTCTCTCTCAGATATTCGCGTCAGTTTCTCCTTTTCCTTCAGACCTTGCCTGCCACGCACAACAAAATGAACACACACACACACACACTCCAGTTTGAAAATCACTAGGCAGGGTGTGTGGTAAAAGCAGTTTCCCTTCATTATTTTCTTTTTCTCCACTTCCCATGGCATTATCAGCAATTCATTTTTCCAGATAAATTTTAAAATCGTTTTGTCAAGTTTCATTCTCTCTCCCCCAAAAAGATCACTTAGGATTTTGTTTGGGGCTGCATAAACCCAATACTTAATTCGGAAAGAATTAGCATCTTTGAAATGTTCTGTCTCATCCAGAAACATTTTCTTTATATGTTTCTCTTAAGAGTCCTCTTGAAAATTCAGGTCTATTGAGTGTACTTTACATACAGCAGGAGCTACCACTTTTTTCACCAGAGATGAAGAGTTCAGTGACTTCTGACAGATCTATGTGGTGTGACTGCCCCCTCAATCAAAAGAAAGCCTGTTGGGGTGGCGGCAGAGTGGGGATGTCAGGCTCTTCTCCTCCAGACATGACAAAACTGATACAAAACAAAGCCCAGAAATCTGACGCGAAGACTGAGCATCAGCAGGAGCGTCAGCCCCACTGAGAGGGCAGGAAGAAGTGAAATTCCTTTAGAGTAAAACATGGGCGGTAGCACCACAGAGAGAGGAGGGCTGAGTCAGGGCCCCTATGCTAGTGGCTTGAGCTCAGGCCCACATTGGGGCTCTCAAGACCCTGGATAAGTGGGTACATGAGCGGAGACTGCATTGTGGGGGAGCCCCATAGGGGAGGGCATAGAACGAGGACCACTGGTGTGAATCTGAGGCTCATAACACAGAACTATAGTCTGTGCTGTAGACTATAGCTACAGGGCTATAGTCTGACTCAGGGCAGGGCAGCACCTGGACTTCCTTGGGAGGAGACAACTCACGTACAGGTTGAGACTGACACACCTGCCACCCCCACCCCAGGCTGAGACACTAAATCACCTGTCAATCCTATGAAGAAACACTTTACAAAAGGAGCTTCAAAATCCCCAGTCTACTGGAGGCCCATACCCCAGTCCTCTTTTTAACCGACTGCCTCTCAGTAGGACTGTACCAGTCCCCCAACTGAATATTGCGGCAAAAGACACCCAAATTGTATACTATGGTGGGGGAGGAAGAAAGTAATGATTTGGCCACGAGAACGGGCTGGAGAAACCCACACAAGACAGTGGTAATGGGACCTAAACCCAGCATAGTAGGAAGCCTTCCAAATAATACAAAAGACCAGACAAACCCAATCAAAAACCAGAAACAAAATAATAAACCCTTATATCTCGATAATTACCTTAAATGTAAAAGGTCTGAATTCACCATTAAAAGACGCAGAGTGGTTGAATGGATTTCAGATCAAAACCTTTTGGAGGGCTTCCCTCTTTCCTCACAGGACAGGGTACTTCCTTGAGCTGAGTGAAAAGATGGGAGTTTCAAAACAAAGTCCAGCCTTCTGCTGTTTAGAAGAAGCTCACGTTACAGACAAAGACAAGAGTAGACTTAGAATTAAAGATTGGAATATAGATACACAAGTAAATGGCAGCCCTAAAAAAAATCAGGAATAACTATACATATGTCTGGTATAATGTTTACCTTTCAATTAAGAAAGGGAAGAAGAGGTAGCGAAGGATACTGTATTGTGATTCAGGGTCTAAAATCATGAGAAGATGAAAAGAGGTGATTATAATCATAAGAAGAATCTTATGATTATGATCATAAGAAGATAGAGATGATAGAGATAGATAGATAGATAGATAGATAGATAGATAGATAGATAGATAGATAGATAGATAGATGATAGACAGACAGATAGATGGACAGACAGATAGGGAATGAATGATGAAACACCAATTTACATAAGAATAACAAAACGTAAGAGAGATTTTGGTAACAACACGAAAATACTAGGGGACCTTAATACCCTGTTTATTTTTTTTAAATTTTTTTAATATAAAATTTTTTAATTTACATATATTTGACATCAATTGTATCCCCATGTATTCCCCATCACCATAACACCAGTGCACCATCACCTCAGTCCCCGTGCTCCCGTCTTCCCTCCACCCTTCCCCTCTTCCCTCCCTACCAAGTGTCCCCAGTTTGTCCTTTTCTTTTCATTTTTGGTTTTTGTTTCATTTTTGTTATTATTATTATTATTGTTCTTATTCCTTTCCTTGATCCTCCTTTGGTTCCCTTATATTCCTCCTAGAGGAGCAACCACCTGGTATCTTTCTTTTGCCTTCTGACTTACTTCGCTGAGCATAATCCCTTCCAGTTCCATCCATGTTCCTATGAATGCGTCTAGTTTTTCATTTTTGATTGCTGAGTAGTATTCCATCGTGTATATGTACCACAGCTTCCCGATCCACTCATCTGTTTTTGGGCATTTAGGTTCCTTCCAGGTCTTACCTATTGTAAAGAGTGCTGCTATAAACATAGGGGTACAGGTATTCTTTTGAATCAGTGTATTTGTGTCTTTTGGAATACCCTGTTTATAACAATGGACAGATCAAAACAAGGCCAAGTATAAATAAGAAACAACAGCTGTAACTGAGAACTAGACCAAATAGGTCTAACAGACATCTGTGGAGCTCTTCACCCCACACTGCTGCATACACATTTTTTCAAGTGCATGTGGAGCATCTTCAAGAATAGACCATTCCTTGGAAGACAGTCAATTGTCAATAAACCACAAAGATTGAAATTATACCTAGTTCCTTCTCTGACCACATGCCATAAAATTAGAAATCAGCTTAAATGAACAAAACAGGAGAAAGTATGAATACATGCAGATTAAACTACGTGCTGCTTAGTAAAACTGGATAAAAGAGGATCTCAAAGCAGAGGTAAAAAAATACCTTGAGACAGACATGAATGATAATATGTTACTAGAATCTATGGGATGCAGCAAAAGTGGTCTTAAGGGGTAGATAATTGCAATACAGGACCATATTAAAAAGTTATAAAAATCCCAAATAAGCAAACGAATATCACAACTAAAGGAACTTGAAAAAAAGGAACAAAAAAGAGGTATAGTAGAAGGAAGGAAATAATAAAAATAAGATCATAAATAAATGAGATCAAGATAAAAAAGATGACATAAAAAATTGGTGAAACTAAAATCTGGTTCTTTGGGAAGCTAAACAAATAAATAGATAAACCCCTATTGGGGTAAACCCTTAACTAAGACTATCAAAAACTGGAGAGAGATCAAAAATGATAAATAGAATCACAGACAAAAGAGAAGCCACTACAGATAGCACAGAAATACACAAAGTTCTAAGAGATTCCTAGGAACAGCTATATGCCAATAAATTCAATAACCTTGAAGAAATGAATAAATTTCTAGAGGAACATAATCTACCAAGAGTAACGCAGGAAGAAATAGATTAAAAAAACAGGTCACTTCATGGGAAATTGAAACAGTAATAAAAAAAAACTTTCCAAAAAACAGTTATACTTAAAAAACCAAAAACCTGGAACCAATGGTTTCACAAATGAGTTTTATCAAACTTTTAAAGAAGAACAAATGCCCAGCTTTTGTTTTTAAAAATGCAAGAAGGAATCCTCCCTAACACATTTTATGACCCCTCATTACCTTAATACCAAAACCAGACACACACAGCATGAAAAAAGAGACCAGTAACCCTGATGAACATTAATGTAAGAGTTCTTAATACTATCCTAGAAAATTGAATTCAACAGTATATTGTAAGTATTATATACTATGATCAAGTGGGATTCATCCCAGGGATGCAAGGATAGTTTAATATCCCTAAGTTAGTTAATATAATCTACATCTCAACAAAAGTTGATATGATAATATCAAGGGATGCAGATAGGATTCAGTACTCATTTATAATAAAATCTCTAAACAAGATGGGAATAGAAAGACTGTATCTTACTGTAACAAAGGCCAGATATTATTATATTAACAGCCAGTGTAATACTCAATGGTGAAAAACTGAAAACTTTCCCTCTAAGAGCCAACATTAGACAAAGGACCCCCATTGTCACCACTTCTACTTAACTTAGTTATAGAGATTTTGGCCACAGCTCTCAGTCAAACACAAAAAATAAGGAAAATCCAAACAGAAAAAGAAAAAGTGAAATGATCACATTTGCAGATGATATAAATAAATAATCCTAAAGATTCCATCAAAAGTTACTAGAAACAAATGAATAAAACAAAGAAGTGGGCTACAAAATTGATGTACAAAAATCCATAGCTTGTGTATATGTGTGTGTGTGTGTGACAGTTTTAAATAATTGTGTTTAAGACATTGCATTTTCCACTGTGCACACGTTACTTTTCTTCCTTGCCCTGTGCACATGTTCCTTCAAGTACTGCAAAAGTTCTCCACCACTGCTGGCCACAACATTATGTTCAACATGATCTCCAGTAGCCCACCCAGCTGAGGGGCTTCCCTCCTAAGCCCGTCTGTCCCCAAATCCTGGCTCTGGCCGCCCCACTTAGACCGTTTTCCCTGGTACACAGCTGCTCCAGATGTCTGCAGCTGAAATGTGTCCAGGGAAACCATCAAATCACAAAGGGCTACCTCATTGTCAAGTCCAGGAATGAAACCCGCAAACTGACAGCATCCAACTATTAGAAATCTGTCCTCTTAGACAAAACGTGGTTCTTAACTAATTGAAATACCCTAATGAATAACTCACATAAATAGCAAATGGCTATTAAATCCAAAACCCTACAGACAAGTCCACAGCACCTTAGAATATATAGAACACTGTTTCAAAAGGAATCTCAGGTATAGTTTACAACAGTTTTATTATTAGTGGTAATTTAATTACATTGTATTAACTAATAATTTCAGCATTTCGATACTAGTGACATCAAACCAATATTATGAATGCTGATGCCTCATAATTTTTAATATTATGATTATTTTATTCATCATGAACTCACAAAAGTTCCTTTTTAACCTAGTAATCAATTGAAAAAATAAAAACATTTAGAAAAAATTTTTAAGGAAGAATGGTACCGAATTTACCTGAAGAAAATTGCAATTATATCTTTTCATTAACGAGAAGTAGGAATAACGCTGAATGGGGAGGTTTGAAGTAATGCAAAGCAAGGGTGGAAAGGAATTTGAGAGGAGGTATAAATGTTTATAAAATACAACTGGAAGAAGTGAAGTGGACAAGCAAGAGTTAAAAAATTAAAAACAAGGAAAATTTGTTAGACAGGAGCCTAGTTAAAATATGTTGAGTTAATGCTAGCACAAAAATGAATATACAAACATAAATAGACTAGAGAAATTCAAAATAACTTTGTTAGAAGATCTTAATATTTGAGGTATAGTCTCCAGATGCTGCTGCTGGGGTGATGGGAAGCGGTGTAGGGGAAATAAGCAGATTTATTTTTGTATGATATCCCAAAGTAAGTACAAAATTATTTAAAAGTTAAATATTAAATAAAAAATAACAAACTAGTAGAAAATAACAGTGAATATCAAAATAATCTCTTGGCTAGGAGAGGACTGAGTGAACGCTGGAAGAAATCACAAGTGATCAATGAATTTGATGGTCTAGGATTTAAATATCTTTAGTTTTTTTAAAGATTTATTTTTTAGTTATTTATGCATACAAGAACTTGGGTACAGGCCAGAGGTGTGGAGTGTGAGGGGATTCACCAAGAAAAGAGTGGGGAGCAGAACAGGCAGATCCACAGAAGCACACTGCTGAGGGGGGCAGCGGGTGAGACAGGAGAGGTCTGCTGCTCCCTGTGGGGCAGCTCACTGGTGGGGAGTAAAACTTGGGCTGTAGCAGTGTCAGCACCGAGACTTAACTCCTAGGTCAACAGGGATGCCCCAATAGTGTTTTTATCCTATATAAAAATAATTTAAATATATAAATAAATAAATCATGATTCCCCAGAGGGGGATTAAAATCAAACACCACAAAGAGAAAGTTAAAACATAAGAGAGTAAATGTAAATGGCTAATGAACATATAAAATTATCACTCTGGTGAGTGAATTGCAGGACTAAAAATTAAAACAATATCAGGATATCATCTTAACCCATCAAATTTATACATTTTCCAGAATTCCACTTTCAGTGGAAATACCTGGAAGGTTGACTTGGTAGAAGAGCAAATGGTTACATCTGTGGAGAAGGCAATTTAACAATATGAATTAATAGTTTTAGAAACAACCTCTCTGGACAGAAGTCCCCGTTATTCTCCATCCATCCATGCATCCAGCTATCTATCAATATACGCATGTACATATACCATATCGAAACAGAGAAAGAGATATGTCTGTATATATAGATTGGGGAGAGAGAGCAGAAAAGGTGTGTATCTCATGATATGTAGGGAATGCTTAATCAATGCCTTCAGACCCAGGCGCATTGTGGAAGCATCACAAATGTTTACAAAGAAGGTAGAAAGACATTAAAAGTTGCTTGTGTTACTTGGTAAAAATTGAGAAGAATATTTACAACACCCAGTAGCTAAGAAGTTAATATACATAATATGTAGATTGCGTATAAATTGAAAATAACAGACAAGTGACCCGACAAAGCTATCAAGAGGAGACTCAGAACAAGAAAATCCAAATACTCAATGACCTATGAGAACATATCGAATCCCTGGACCTTGAAAAGTATAAATTAAAGTAAAATTGAAATATCATCCTCTACCCATCAGGCTGACAAAAATGTTCAAGTGATAACATTAAGTGCTGGCAAAGAGGCGAGGATCTAGGTCGTCCATCTCTCTTGCTCTGTTCTTTTGGGAAAGTAATCTTAGAGTACCTATTAAAATTAAAATATGCACATCCTTTGACCCAGCAGTTCCATTTTATGGCTCTATCTCATAGAAATAAAAGCATTATTTTAAGGAAGGGGGAGAAGAACGCTTCTGAATGTCCATTATAAAGGAGTGATGGATCCTCGGTGTACGTCAGAGCTGTGATGACGACCCGGTTGTGCGAGGGGGAGGTACCTGTTTTGCCAAAGGAAAAAACCATGGTCATTCACTCAGGGAGGAAAACTGTCACCGATAAATGAAAATGTGTGATATACGTGGGAGAGCGCAAGCCTGCTTTTATTAAATATTTTTCTGGTTTTGTTTCTTTTTTCTCTTTTTATTAATTTTCTCTTACATCATTGTAGTCCCCAAGATGTTCCCTTTTTCTTTTAAGCCATTGTTGATTCCATCTCTTCCATCCCTCCTGTCCTCCCTCCTGCTCCTCCCTCGCTCTTTCCTCCCATTTCCCTCTCCTTCCTGCCTTTCCTCCCAACCCTTCTTCCTTCTTCCCTACCCTCCTGTCTCCCCTTCCCTTTCCAGACTTTTCCCCTCCCTCGCCTATGTCTTATGGACAAATAAGGAGCCTACGTGCTCTCAACACTGGCTATTTTACAACAGTGGAGTGACCAAAATGGAAGAACAGGTTGCTAATTCCTGTTTGTGTGTCTCTGTTTCTCATCCCTGGTTACAGGGGACACTGGCAGATTCTATCTATACTTTGTGAAAGGAGTTAATAAAAGAGAACTCTAGGATGTGATTCTGATCTCAACTCTGCTTTTTAAAAAGGTACAACAAGTGAGGGCCTCCCTGGTGGCGCAGTGGGTTAAGCAACACACTATGAAGCAAACCGCAGCCACTGGAGCACGAGTTCGATCCCTGCTGCCGGCCAGGAGGGGACCCACATGGTGCGGCAGACCTCTCCCGCTGTGCCCGCTGCTCCCCTCAGCAGTGTACTTCTGTTGATCTGCCTGTTCTGCTCCCTGCTCTCTGTGGTGAATCCTCTCACCCCCCACACCTCTGGCCTGTACCCCAGTGCTTGTATGCATAAATAAATAAATATTTAAAATAAAATAAAAAGGTACAAGTGAAAATGTTTAGGGCAGGGAGAGGAGCACCCTAGAACCCCCAAACCTGCCCTCTCTAAATGGGTTCTGCCATTCACTGCATCAAGACAAACATATAAGGCCTTTAATGGAAAGGAACTTTAACACAATTAGGGAACAAAGCAGAAAGGACAAAGACTACAGTTACTAAGTTAAACATCCAAAGTTACCCATCTCCTTGAGGGTAAGAGTCCAGCCAAATAGGATTGGCCCAAGGCAAGGCCCAAAAGCCTAGCACAAGTTTAAAGGACCTTTCAGTGGAGACCCACAGAAAAGGGTCAGAAATAGTCAGACAAATCTGGGGGGAAAAGAACAAAATCAAAATCCAGATGAAAGCTGCCACTGTTCACCTCCCCACGGGTCTCTCACCCACATCTGTTCCAACCAGTCCAGGACCAAGAAGCAAGGGTAGCTTCTTCACATGTCCCTCTACGCCATGTGCCTCCTCCAGGTCTCCTTGCTGCTCTCCATCCTGTTTCCTTCTTCCTCCCTTCCTTCTGTCCCCTTATTTCCTCTCTCCAACATCTTCTTATCCCTGCTCAGCTCCACCCACTCAGGGCGGAACCGGGATTCTGGAACTTCCCCCTTTCCTGGGGACCACCCTGTTACAAAAACAGATTAAAAGCAGTGGCACCAAAGGTGGAGAACTTGCCTCTGATGAGCAAGTACAGTATGAGTTTGATGAGTTTTGAAACTTTGCACATAATCTTGAAGTCATTTTGCTCAACTTCTTGCACTCAAGGGGGATGTGGAGTTTGCTTTTGTGAAGTGTCCAGGGATGAAATGCCAGACCCAGCACCCCACCAGGTTGGGAGAGGGCACTGCTGTCTTGGAGCAGCACTCCTAGGCTGGTGGGTCCCACAGCAGGCTGAGCCCAGAGGTCTGAGGCCAAGCGGGCAGTGCTTGTACCCGGGAGATGGCCTCCTGGGTTGAGGTCATAAAAAGAACAAGTGACTCATTGCAGAGGCTGAAAAGCAATGAATTCGCATGGCCGGAGGGGCAAGGAAGAGCCAGAGGGAGAAACCTTTGTCACAGTGTGTGTTTGGGATGGAGCCTGCCCTGCAGGGCTCAGCAGAGGCCAGAAACTTCTGGAGAGATCCCACTTTGGGGACCTTCCGTTCTGGGCACGGATGAACAGCTCTTTCACCCCGGCAATAACGAGGGGAAGGAGACAGTAAATAAGCAACAAGCAAAATTAAACCCAGTAATGAGCAATATGAATATTGTGGTGTGATAATGTCGGAGACACATTTATTTGGGAGCACTGCCTGTTCTGGGAAAGCATAATGGCACTGTGGTTGCATGGACTCATTTTCCTCTGCCGAGTTTCCGTTATTGGCCCTGGAGGCTGGCAGCAGCTGCACCTGTGCCCAGATGCTTTTAAAAGCTTGGCAGGGAGAGGCAGGCCCACCACAGAGGAACGCCAGGGCTCTGAGTGCCTTTGCAGTAGGGAGACGCCCCCTCCCCCACACCGGGCCGCCATAGCGGGAGCAGAGGCCAAGGCAACCAAAAGGTGTCCAGGCAAGGGTGTCATGCAGGGGGCGCTGGTCCTGGGACTTCTCCTGGAAGAGAGATCTGCACGAGCAAACTGCCCCTGCTGAGCCTCTCCCTACTTCGGCCAGGACTTTGACCTGGAATTGCATCTTCTACAGGCCTCTAGAAGCTCCTCAGGGCCTAATGTCCTGGGGCAGAGAGGAATGGAGAGTGTGGAGTTATGGGGGTGGGAGGAAAGAACAGGAGGGTTAGCCTGAGGAGTCTTGGAGCAAATCTGGTCAGGATGAGAAACATTCTAGAGGTTTCTGAATGTCAGGCAGGGAATGTTAGGGGAAGGAGCCCTCACTGTTCTCCTGTCCTGAAGAAGTCACTGAAGAGCCTCCCTGGTGGCACAAGGGGGTAAACTCCGCAATATGAAGCATCTGTGGCACAGCGGCACAAGTTCGATACCCCGCCAGGGAGGGGACCCACACAGCATAGCAGACCTCTCCTGCCTGGCCCGCTGCTCCCCTCAGCAGTGTATTTCAGTCCGTCTGCCTGTTCTTTCTGCTCCCCACTCTGTGTCTGGTGAATCCTCTCACCCCCAGAACCTCTGGCCTGTACCCCAGTTCTTGTATGCATAAATAAATAAATCTTTTTTTTTTTTTTAAAAACAAGTCAGTGAGCCAGCGTTCTGGGGAAATATGACTCGCACCACAAAAGAATTCCAAGCCCTGGCCCTGGACTATAATGAAGAAGGTGAGGGCGATGCACAGCCGGCACAGGACCTAGAGGTTCATTAAAGCCCAATGGTCACTTCCTCAGATGGGCTCTCCCTCCACTGTGTGGGCACAGAGGGGGCTGTTCTGGGGCACCCCAAGTAGCCTTTTGTGACTCTGCTACTGTGACTTGTTCCTGCAAGGAAATCCTTTTCTGCTGGAAATTTCCAGCTAGATCTCTCCAAAATTGGGTCATGGGATTTGAACCTGATTAACTTGTAGAACTGCGATGCAGTTGGTCATATTTCTTTAATGCATGTATATTTATGAATTAAAATACACATACTTGGCAAAAAGAAAGAATTTAAGTAGTATAATGCATCCATATTTTATATAAGTACTTTTAATCTGTCCTCTCCATGGCCATATCTGATGCCACATTGCACTTTAAGGAGTTTTCAGGAGCAATTTTAACTCAGCGTGCTTTTGCCCGTGTGCTGATTCTGGATCGTCTCCTGGTGAGGGGATTCCATAGCAGCTGGAAAGCTCTAGAACTCCTCTAAGTCACTGCTTCCGTTGTAAGAGGAAGAATAGCAAAGTGCAGAGAGGGGAAGGTGTTCGTGGGTAATCTGGGGCAGAAACCAGCGTGAATTCTGTGGGTGCGCCCTCTCCCCACTTTTACCACGCTCTCTCCCTGCAGCCCCTCCTCTGCATCAGACCTCCACAGCAGAGCACCTCCCAGCGGCCTCCTCTCCACCCGGCAGCGGGTGGTCAGTTCACTGCCAGGCCGCGATCCGCTAGGCAGAGCTCTGCGTGCGTGCACGTGTACCTGCGGGTGACGCACGTGTGCTGGCACGGGCCCACCTTCCCGCGCGGCCGGCCCGGCCTGGTACAGCGGCCGACAGAGGGGCTCCATGCATGCCGGCGCGTCCTGCGGGTCTGGGCCACGGGAGCGTCTCTGGCCTGTTGGCTGAAAGCTGAACTGATAATTGACATCAAGAGAGAATTGGCTCTTTTAAGACAAATGCTTCCAGATGCCAGGATCACTGGGTCCATGTTACTACCCATCTGGGTCTGGGCGGGAGCCAGAAAAGTAACAGCAGTTGATAAAGTCGGAAAGGCTGTTAATCAGGAAGTGGCTGGCTCGGGCGGATTCCTGCGAGGGCAGGGCTGCTCCCGGAGAGCCTACGCGTGCAAGGTGCGGGACCCTGGGACTGGGAGCCTCCGGGCCCTGTGGCGGGCTCGGTCCAAGCCCAGGCGCTGTGACGTGCGTTTCTGCTCTCAGATATGGCGCAGCCGTGTGGGGCTTGGAAGGCCTCTGACAGAATCAGGTTCTCTATGGAGATTACAACTGACGACCTGTTTCCTGGCTGCTGGGAAGCCTTCATGGGCCGGGCTGTGTTGACACGTCTGATTCCAGCTCCAGCTGGAACCAGTTGAGGTGAATGAAAAGCAGGGAAACTAAGTGGAATTGAACCTCTGGGAACCTCAAAAGGGCCTTTCGCTCACAGTGTGATGTGGGGCGGCATTTAAATATTTTATGGATTCGGGCAGATGATCTCATGTTCGGGGCTGTTTCCACACCACGTTGAAGGGCAGTGAAAACGCTGCTGTTTTCGCCACACAGCTGCGTGTCCTCCGAGGGGCACCCTGAGGTTGTTGTGGAGTCATGAGCCACCCAGGCGGCCCTGTCTCTCCCTGGACGGCCACAGGAACCCCAAAGGTTTCCCTGTGTCATCAGTGCCCCGTTAGAGTTCCTTGTTCAGTCTGGCAGGAACCAGAGGGACATTTAAATACGACCCCAGAGCACACCACTGCCCCTGGGTTAGCCCCTTGCTGCCTTTGCATTGAAATAAGGACAAAGTCCGAATTCCTTATTGCCTGCGGGGTCTATGAGAACTGGCCTGGCACACGTCTCTGGCCTCATCCTTTGCCCACTGGCCACACTGGACTGACTCATTTCTTTTTAAAGATTTATTTATTTATGCATACAAGAGCTGGGGTATAGGCCAGAGGCACATGAGGTGAGAGGATTCACCAGAGACTTTAACTTTTACTTCTGTAAATCACATCAGTAAATCTGACTTCTCCACAGAGTCAAGGTAAAGTAGTCCAGTCCTGGTTGTTTTCTTTTCCATTGCACCACTTTCCTCAAAGCATTGGTAGGTTTCTGAAGTCATCATGATGGTGCGCTTGTTTACTATGTGGCTTCTCCCACTAGAAAATAGTAGTGCCCTAAGAACAAAGTTTTGTCTGTTTTATGATATCTCCAGCACCTGGTCTGGTACTTATCGAAAGTCAACTCTCCATAAAAAATATGATGGGATGATGATAGATGGATGGGTGAGTGGATGGATGGATGGATGGATGGATGGATGGATGAGTAGATGGATGGATGGATGAGTAGATGGTGGATGGATGGATGGGTGGGTGGGTGGATGGTTGGACTCTCATGAGTTATTTTCCCGGGGATCTTTGTTCTCTTCTTTTATTCAGACAGCAAGACACTAGAAATGAATTCTGGATGAATAAACTTTGACAATGAACTTTCTCTTTCTGATGTAACATTCTTGTAGTGGCTATCATTGTGGTTTCTTTTCTTTTTTTTTTTTTTACTAGATCATCACCTGTCACTGAGTAGAATGCTCATTTGAAGAAAATATTTTGTGATAGAGCTAAACAATGGACTGTGTGAGAATGAGCCCATTACTGAGATATGATGTGGTTCTAGATGAGAAGCCACTGAGGGCTAAGTAAGGACAAAACGTGTTTGTAAATTATTTACTTCGGCAAATGCCAGGAAAGATGCTACATACAGCAATACTAATTGTTACAGGGATAATTTTATTTTTTAGTAACATTTATTATGCTCCGGTCATAAACATAGTGAAAAACTCTTTGAGTGACATTTAGAAATGTTTGAAGAGGACCCTACTCATGCTGCCATCTCGCCAGTCTGCCGAGAATGTTCTAGCTTTCTGGTCGATTTTCTGTGTATGCATGTGTAAACATATATGCATATTTTATGTGGTTTTAATTTTGCTTTATGTACATTTTTATTGCTTTTTGTACTTAAAACGACATCCCATGTGTTTCCCCAGTTCATTTAAAAACTCGTGGCAAACATTATTCAGCGGCCCCATAATACTTAATTGTATAGACTGGCCTTGTGTAGCAGAAAGGCAATGTGTCACGGTGGGGGGGGGGTGGTGGCAGGGGTGGATCCTAAATTTTCTAGGCGCTACAATAAAGAAGTAACAAAAAAAGCCAGTGAGTTTAGTTTTAATTATATATTTTACTTACTCGCGTGCAAGTAAAGTTACGCCAACATTTAGTCAATATAAAATGATCTCTGTTTTACCTTTCCTTGAACAATCTTTGAGATCCACGTGCATTTCCTTCTCGGTGCAGATTAGCTGCATGGTAAGTGCTCGTGATCACATGTGGGCAGTGGCGAGCACATTCAATCCTTCAGGTGTAGTCTATTGGAAATTAACGTTCTGCCAGGATGAGCAGTGTGAGCACTTCACACTAATTCCCATATCCCGACTTAAAAGGCCATCTTCCAAGAATAAAAGCAGACTGAAATTAGAGTTCTAGTTATCTTCTATCAGGTCTCAAGGTGATTAATTCAGTTTGATAGCTACAAGATATAGCCTCAATTCCTCAAAATGCTAAATGAAGTGGAAAGATGTTGAAAACAATGTTTTTTCAAATTATGCATTTGATACCATTTTGCCTCTTTTCAAAGATGATTTCCGAGGCTCTAATAGAAGCTGATGTCTCCTAGTGTAGCAGGAGTGCAAGGCAAATGAATTGAATTAGGCTGGATGGTATCGATGATCATCAGCCCAGCCTCTGTTCTGGGTCCACATGAGCTTCACAGGAGTCCTGGGTCCTCCATGGGAGCGCATTAATCTGGGGACCACCCTGCCCCCTCTCCTCATGTGCGAATAAAATGCTTATCATTTGGTGCAGCAGGTACCTGGGAGTTCAGCTGGGCCTATACCTTTGTAGACTCCATTTTTCTGTTGTTGTTGTTAAATATTTTATTTATTATGCATACAAGAGCTGGGGTAAAGGCCAGAGACCAGAGACGCGGGGCAGGGGGTGTAAGAGGATTCACCAGAGACAGAGTGGGGAGCAGAACAGGCAGATGGACTGAAACACACTGCTGAGGGGAGCAGCGGGCCAGGCAGGAGAGGTCTGCTGCACCATGTGGGTCGTCTCCCTGGCCGGGGATTGAACTCATGCTGTGGTACCCACGGAAGCCCCACAGTGCTGCGCTCAACCCCTTGCACCACCAGGCAGGCCTTATAGACTCCGTTTTAATATTTACCAAAGGACTTTGAGGAGCACCCATTGGGTGCCACTGGTCCCTAAGTGATGTGTCCAGGCAGAAACATCCTGCTTATGCGTTTAAACAAGACTCATGAAGGAGGGAGGAGGGGCTCCCCTGCCCTGATGACCTGGCCCAGCCCGGCCCCTCCCAGGCCACAGCCCTTCTGAGCTAAGGGAGGCCTCCCTGATGGCTCACAGCCAAGGGGCCAGTCCTAAACCCCTTACTGGGTGTTTCCCATGTGTCACCTTTGAGTCCCGAGGTCCAATAGTGGATCGGAGGACGCACCTGTCTCCAAGGCAGTTCAGTACGGAGATGGACAAGCTGCACCTGAACATAGCGCACCTCCTGTCACAAGAGTAAGGCCTGCAGGATGACCTCTTGGGGGACGGACTGATCAGCAGCTTGGCTGAGGCAGACTCCTCCCCCCGGTGCCTCTGTGGAATGGGGTAATGAACCTGACAGCCTGACTGAGCCCCTGGCATGGTGGGGGTGGTGTCATCACCGGGCAAGTGGTCCCTGAACACTGATTGCTCTTCCAGTTGTGTTGCTGTTCTACAGAGGGCGGGAGGGATGTGAAACAACTGAACTCACAGCAGCACGAGTTCGATCCCCGGCCAGGGAGGGGACCCACATGGCGCAGCAGACCTCTCCTGTCTCTCCGCTGCTCCCCTCAGCAGTGTGTTTCAGTTGATCTGCCTGTTCTGCTCCCCGCTCTGTCTCTGGTGACTCCTCTCACCCCCCACACTTCTGGCCTTTTCTCCAGCTCTTGTGTGCATAAATACATAAATCTTTTAAAAAATAAAAAGAACGCATTTATTGTTCACATTTTCTTTTGTGCTCCGCCATCATGGTGCTCATCGCCAGCATCGTAGGGCGTGTCCCAGGACGGTAAGGGCACGAGCTGGGGGCTCCCGCAGGTGATGATGGAGGCCACCTCTGGCAAGAGGAACCTCACGGGTGGAGGGAGTGGCCAGGGAGCCAGGGCAAAACCCACATGACCCGTAAAGTAGCTGTGACCGCTAGCGCGTGGAGGGCCCGGGCTGCTTCCCGCCGTGCCTCCACATTTACACAGCGGCCTCCTTCTCCTTTATCTCAGCCATCAAAAGTTTAAGGAGATCTGAAAACCACTGGGGTGTTATGTGTAAAATACAGCCTCGGGTCACTGATGGAATTCATGCCCAGGTTCTGCCGAGGCAGGACCAGAGCCCGCCCCCTGGGCTGTCTGGCTGTCACTCTCCCCATTCATCTTCTTGATTGTAAAAATTAAACACATGCACAGGAGGGCTTGGGAGGCAGAGTTATGGGGGATATAAAGTGCCTGACAGCATATAAACTTGGCCGTCCCGTAGTGGAGCATCCAACTCAGGGGTGTTGAGAGGGGCGAGGGGTCCCTGGTGTGAAGGGAACACGGGTAAGTGGACAGGGAGGTGGAAGCAGAGGGGCTGACGACAGCCGCAGTGTTGCCGGGAGGTGTGCAGGTCCCTCCCACCTAGTCCTCCCCCCACCTGTGAGGTTCCCTCGCCAGAGCTGGCAGAGAAGGAAGCAGAAGTCACACCTTCCGGAACAGACCCCAAAGCCCCATGGGAAACGAGGATGAGGCAGGAATTCCAGTGCAAAAGGCAAACGTGGGGAAGGCCCCGCCTCGCCTTCGTGAATGTGAGCGAAAATCCTGCCTTTTGCTTTGTTAAGTGAAGTCCCTGAAGGTATCAGAGGTGCGGAGAAATTGCCAACTCAATGGTTTGCTCTTATATGCAGATGAGGGCAAAGGTTGCATCAAGGGAGCAGGAAGCCTTAGCCATTGGCCCCTCCCTCCAGGGGATGGGGATGGGTCAGGGGGACCCAGGGGTTCAGAGATACGCAGAGCCCACTGGCAGGAGGCTTCACACCAGGACTTGAAGCTTGGTCTGCAAAGGCTGGGCCCTTCCCTGTCTGAGACTCACCAGCAGCTTTTCCTCTCACCAGGACATCTGTAGCGGAGGGTGCCCCGAATCCTCAGTGGAGCCCTCTTGGGGGGATGTTTGTGGCCTGAGGCTGCTGTTGGGGCCCCCTTGGTGTCCGTGGTGTGTGTGTGTGAGTGCACGTGTGTCTGTATGGACTAATTCATCGTTTCACTCATGCATCATGACTGTAGATATTTCTAGAACACTTACGCTGTTCCAGCGTTGTCCAATCCGGTCTCAGTCTCAGCTTCATGGGACTCAGAGAAAGATCCTAACTAACCAATCACATAGTGATTTGTTAATTTACAGCAGAGGTGGGTGGTTTCTCTGGGCCACGTTCTCCTGACCCCCAAATGCACCTTCTCTGTTTTGAAAATTGTCTGTGTCCCTTTCACAGCTGCGCAGGGTCATGGTATGAAAGCTCAGGGAGGAAACTTTCAGAGTCTCTATTTCTTGGAGGATTTAGAACTGGTGCTGGCTCAGGTGCAAAGGGCATTTCTGCTGCTTCGTCCTAGAGGAAGCTGTGACCCCCTTCTTCAGATATATGTATATTGAAGCATAATATTCATGTGGAGAAATGCAGTGATGTTAACAGTGCAACAGGCCAAAGCCCACACAGCACCTGGATAAAGAGCTAGAAAGTAAGGAGACCCCACCAAAAGGCTTTTCCTCCTGTCTGATCGAAGCAGGAAAGGTGGAGATGACCTTGGCATCTGGGGAACCATAGGCCCTTATGGGGTCACATGCACCATCTCCCCTTGGTTCCGCCACCATCGAGGGACAGAGCTCCCTTAGGAACCAAAGCCTGGAGGAGAAAGAATGTCATTGGCCCTTGAACTTCCCTGCCTGTTGGAATTTCCCATCCCCTGCCTCACCGCCCAGGACGTACAGTTCAGAAGGTGGCTCCAGATTGCCTGGGAATGGATTGCTGTGTGACTTTTGGTCATTTCTCAAGCTCTCTGTGCCTCCGTTTCCTGGTCTCTAAAGTGAGATTGGTAATAGTGCTTACTTCACATGGTGACCATGGGGACTGGCTGTGAATGACTGGCAGAGCGAGTGGCCATTGATTTTGAACAACCCCTTTGGGGACATGGGTCAGGAAGTTTTATTCTTTGCTTCATGGGTGAGGAAAGAGAAACTCGAGAGGGAGACAACTTATATGATGGCATTTAAGAATCCCCCTAATCATCTTTTACAAGGTAGACCTCCAGGTGCTGCGGAAGGTGAAGTCTTTGCGATGTTGTCATGGATGGAAGTCTGGCCCCGTGGTATTTGAAGCATGTTGGCATCCTTGTTTTGTACAAAGCCTGTGGCAATTCTGGAGCATCGATGCCCTGGGAGCATTGGCCACCTTATTCTCTGTACGTCCCTTTCTCAGGTCAGGTAACTGAGGCACAGGAGACCACACAGCTACCAAAGGGTGCACCGTTTTTAGAATCCAAGAATTTGAACTCCTGGTCCTTCCATCCCTGCTCCTTTCTCCCCATTATTCCTCCAACTTCTTTTTGAGGGAGCTTTGCAGACATACATTCAAACATCATTCTCTTGAGCAGAAACCCCTTGACTGAGCCCTGGTGTGTTTTAAGGCCGTGCTCTTGTATCATGATTTTCAGCAGTTCTGGACTTTTCTCACTTTTGCCAATTCACTTTGGACCAGTCCACATATTTAATAGAAAATTTCACTGATGCTTTAAAAAAAATGTTTACCCATAGAAGGAATAAACAAATAGAACAAATGGTTTCATTATTTCACTCTAGTTGCAGATCTTTTGGAGCTCCCTGGTAGCCAAAGCAAAATAATGTTGGATGTTAGCAAAAGGCATGGGCCTGAACATGATGGTGTTATACTTGTATGGTTGTTTTTCCCTGGGCTCTTGTTAGACTGGGAGTGACCACTTGACTCCTGGAAGTCTCTCTGGAGAGGACCTGGAGAGATGGGTAGTGGTGTGGTGGACAGGTAAGACTGAGTGTAGGGGAGCTAACCTGGGCATAAGAGGGCCTAGCAGCGCTGGTCTTTGTGATCATCAGATCCATTCCTCGGTGTCCTGGGCCAGGAAGATTATCAGCGTCACCTGGTGCACTATTTCTAAGATAGAATATTCTTTACTCTTGCTCATACTTTACTCTGATTTACTGTCCTGCTTGTCACCGTGGAGCCAGAGATTTAGAATGTCAGGCCCTAAGACCATGTGCTTGCATACACCTGTCACCTTCTTCCAGAGAGCAGATGGAGCCAGTGAGGGAGGTATGCTTAGGAGGTCGTGCTACCTGTCTGAGCGCTCAGGTCGGAAGGGCGAGGACACAGGCAATCACCCTAGTCCTCCCAGTTCCTGTTCCTCCCTTCACCTACTTCCCCAGAGGGGGATTGGCAAAGAGGTCCCCAGGTGAGCAGGTGGAGAAGGGAGAGGCTAGACCTGGAGGTGGTAGTTGAAAGGGAGGACTCTCCCTTTCATTACCCATGAAGGTAAATGTGTCTTTTGAAAGTTTTAGTTCTCAGTTAAAAAAAAAAAAAAACAATCGTTTCCTGGGAGTCTGGGGTACAGGGATATAAGCAACTATAGGTTATTGTGCGTTTAATGCCAGAGAGGATATTGTAGTTAAGTCTCAGCTTCCACGGTCTTCCCAACAGCTCTGTGCTACGTGCCATCACCCCTTAGAGATGGGAAACTAAGGCACAAATGAATTGAGCTCAGCTGACCAATCAGGTGGGTGCATGATGGAGTCGGGACTAGAACCTGAGAATCTACAGTTCCTGAACTTTGACCCCTGCCTTTTGTTGACCCAGGGGAAGGAGGGCTTTTCCACAAGGTGATGCTCATATGTTTTCCTCTTTTTATTTTCTACCTTGACTACAAACAATTGCAGTGTTTATGCTGGCCTCGGGTCAAATAGTTCCAGGATGTATGTTTTATAGTTTCTATAGCTGATTTCATGTATTCTCAAGTTTCATTTCCTATTATGTTTCTGAATGGTACAAATGATCATTTTCTCCCCTTTGGTGGCCTCAGGCTGTGAGCCTGAGCATGGATGCAATCTAATATAATAAAGAGAGGTGCCTGCTTCCATCCATGTGCCCTCCCTGCCCTATTCTCCATTATGCTTGGGATGGCCCTTCATACTTTAGTCTGAATTAGAAGACAGCAGGACTAGGGCTGCTCTTGGTAAAGGTCCAGAGTACATGGAAGTGGCTCTGGAGGTAGGGTGGGGTCCACAGGAACCAGAGGACCCTGAGCTTCTCATTCTCAGTCTGAAGATCTCCTGCTCATCGCTGATGGAGGCCTCTCCAAGGGCCCATGTGAAGACATCACCTAGTCTCACATGCAGTGGCAGAGAGAAGCAGATTCTCTAGCCCATCCCCCTGCTAGGGTGATACTTTTCCCCAGTCAGTTAAGAGACAGTGTTCACCATGACTATTTTCCCGAGCAGGGGAGGGAGGAGTCATTGCCTTAGGAAAACAACTAACAAAAAAAAAAAAAAAGAATGGAAGCATCACTCTTTAGCAGAAGACAGCAAGATTTCCTTGGATGGCGGAGCAAACGCTGACTTCCTTGTTAGGATGTGCTATGAATGGGGAGGTCAAGGAAGGGCTATATTTTAATGTTCATGTTTATTTCCTTCTGGAACAAACAGAGGACCCAGCCGGGAACTGGGGCTCCTTGTCCCACAAATGTGCATGAGGACGCACATCGTGGAAGGAGGCAGTGAGCAGGTCATCCGTCTTGTCCACGTGCCCAGGAAAAGGTCAGGAACCTGTGGGTATTAATTAATCCAGTCGGCCACACGGCGTCCATGTTTATTCGGGAGGGCCATGGCATTTGGCTGAAATGATGGGTCTTAAAGACTGGTGTTTTATTAAGACGGTGACATCTGCTTACTGTTTTGTGAGAGTTAAGTGTTTTTTGCAAGGCTGCTGGGAGCAGGTGTGGTTGATAATGCTGCTTTTGTCACTATCTCATCTTATTCTTGTCAAATTCAGTCCTCATGCTGCACCGAGCCCCTCAAATCGATGAGCCCCCTGCTCCTTCCCTGCACTGTGGTTGTTCCCTGAGTTCGCCTAGCTCAGCCTGCAAGGCCAAGTTCAATCAAGTTAGCACTTTTGCACCAGCTAGCGCTGTGGGGGTGCTAGGGGGCGCGGTTGACCCTCTGTAACAGCTCATGGCACTGGGTCTGCAGACACTCAGCTCTGGAGCCCCGCTGGGGAGCGCCGCCCCTCCTGATCGCACTGGAGGCCCCTCTGAGCCACACCCCTGCTATGTGCTCTGTCCCCCAGCCCAGTCCTGGCACTGTGGGTCCGTCACCAGAGCACGGGCCGCGCCGGGTGCTGCAGGCGCCTGCCGGGTCTTCCACCCACACCTGTAAGTATTTGCGTGCCTTGATGGTTTGGATCGAGGAGGGCTTAGACCGCAGGAACACAAATGGCATCACATCCTGAGTGCGTGCATGGCTTGGAAAAGCCCTCAGCAGATGCTGCCCGGATCACCTCACAGGGTTTCAGCCTCCAAGGCCCCCCGGAACCAGGACCCCAAAGGAAGCATGGTTGCCGGGTGGCCACAAGGTGATTTGAAGTGATAGGGAGAAGATCTTTTATTAAATTTATTACATTTAATTTTGTTCCTATGTTCTCTCCACGGCAAGTGACGTGCATTTTTCTTTTATGGTGATCTTAGAAGTTTACTTTTAAGAATGTTTTTTTTCAAGGGGCATCCCTGGTGGTGCAGCGGGTTGAGCACCGCACTGTAAAGCATCCGCAGAACTGCAGCGTGATTTCCATCCTCGGCCAGGGAGGGGACCCACAGGGCACAGCAGACCTCTCCTGCTTCCCCGCTGGTCCCCTCAGCAGTGTGTTTTGGTCAGTCTGCCTGTTCTGCTCCCCGCTCTGTCTCTGGTGAATCCTCTCACCTCCCACGACTCTGGCCTGTACCCGAGCTCTTGTATGCATAAATAAATAAATACATCTTTAAAAAAAAGAGAATATTTTTAAGTGAGTCATTTTATAGCAGAGATGTTGAGTGGATGTGCAGCGAGTGTGGCGGGGAGGACTGGCACTGGAAGCCAGCTGGGGATGCTGGGTCTGGGCTCCCCCAATTCTTCCCCCAGGCCACCTTGCAGCCCCACTTCCATTTTCCACCTGAGAAGTGGGGACCATTGAGTCAGCCTCTTGCTCACATCAGCGTGAGATGACAGTCGATGGATGAGACCACGTGAATAATCATAAGCACCTTCATTGTTGCTATTGATGTTAATAGACATTTAAAAGACACCTGACCTGTTCCCCACCCCCCCCTCAGGTGCTGACTTAAGGGTCACTGAGCAGAAACAACGCATGCAATCCCTCACCCCAGCCCGCGAGAGACCAGCGTTACCCACATTTTAAAAACAAGCCCCTAACAGGGTCAGATTCTTCTCCTCCCCATGGTCGAGAACAAACAGTGAAAACACAAATACTTCTGTAGAATTAGTTTAATTCACTTTTCAAAATGCCGGTTGAAGTCCTGAGTTAAACTGTTTGGGGAGGATCCTGGAGAGAGCATGAGAATATCTGTCCAGCAAAGTGTCTTTGAGCCCCGAAGTTGGAACAGCTCGGAAAGGTGACTTTTACAAGACAAGAAAATCGCAGGCACGCATGCTGAGGGCTGCTGTCTCTGGACTCCAGGGTTGGACTCTAATTCCCTTTTTTCCTTTCTTTTCCTTTGTTGAAGACTTTCTGTTTCACTGTATTATCCAAATGTCTCCAGCAAACGTTCACGTCCATAGGCACACACGGAAATCTGAGGAACCCCTTTCCGGTGCTATAGAGGCCAATATTCTTTTATTTTTAAGTTTTTCTTATAATGTTTGCTTTCTTTTCTGGGTGTATTCCCTATAGAATTTCTGCCACCCCGTGCACTGTCATCACAGTCCCTTGTGCTCTTCCTGTCCCTGCCTTGATCCCAATCCCTCCCTCCTCCCTGCAGAATGTCTCTGTCTTATAGTTGTCTTTTATTTTCATTTCGTCTTGCTGGTTTTCACTGTTGTTCATTTTTTCCTTGGTCCCTTATATTCCTCCGATAAGGGAGACCATCCGGTGTTTTTCTTTTTTCCTTCTGACATATTTCACTGACCACAATCCCTTCAAGCTCCATCCATGTTTCTATGAATGTCTCTGTATGATTCCAATTACATGCAGCATGCAGAATAGTCGGTTCCTGCAGACAAAGTAGAGGCCTTTGCCAGGGACTCAGGGCAGGGAAGAGCAGTAGGCCGAGCTCCCTGGGCACAGAGTTTCAGTTTTGCAAGTTGCAAAGATTTCTGGGAGGTAGGATGGAGGTGGCCGTACAACATGAGAAAATACTTAAGCTTTTTAAAAATGGTGAAGCAGGCCAATTTTATGTTATGTGTATTTTCCCACAATTAAAACTACATGCACCCCTCCGCCCTTATTTAAAAGTTTCCTAATTAAAAAAAAAGGAATGTCCCAGATGAAGTAGCCAAAGTTAATAATTTTATTAAATCTCTGTCCTGGGGCCTTGGAATATTCTGCGAGAGCAAATACACGGTGCCCAGGAGCTATTCCCCACTCTGCTGAAGGCAACAATTTGCTCCGAGAGGAGCACTGGGCTGCCTTGTACCTGTGAGGTGGACCTGGCTCTCCTTGGCGAGCGCCATCTTTACTGAAAGAACAACTGATAGACGAACTACCGTTATTCAAACTTGACTATTGGCAGGCATTTTCTGGAAAATGAACAAATGAATCCTGTCACTTCCAGGAAAATAACTGACAGTATTTGTTGCCAATGATAAAATTCAAGCTTTCAAGAATTTTGAAAAACTTACATCAGCCACTGTGAGTTTGACAGCTTTCCAATACTTAAAGAGACACAAATGAATGGGATTTTTTTCTTTTAGGATTATACCATGAATCACATCAACATTGACTATCTGCATAACTCGTTGGACTGATGCATTTCAAGTGGCCATTGCTTTTTGTGACGAAATTATGCAAGGGTCAACAATGTCTTCAGCTGTCAAGATAACCCAGTGGATTTTTTTAAAGATATATTTTTATTTATTTTATGCATAGAAAAACTGAAGTGGTGGTGAGAGGATTTGCCAGAGACAGAGTGGGGAGCAGAACAGGTGGATCTACTGAAATGCACTGCTGAGGGGAGCAGCGGGTGAGGCAGGAGAGGTCTGCTGCGCCCTGTGGGTCAGCCCCCTGGTGGGGATTGAACTCAGGCCATAGCGGTGATAGTGCTGAGTCCTCCCTCCGCCATCGGGGAGGACCCCCTCAATGGATTTTAATGTAGCAGATGCAAAAAGTCTATGTGCTTCCAGATTCCACGCTGAAACCACCCTTTAAGAAGTTACCAGCGACTGCATCTTGGTATAGTATCAAAGTAGGGTATTTGAAAATTCCCTAAAACGTCTATAGGAACATATACTTCCTTTCCCCCAGCGATATGCCTGTGCAAGTTCAGGGTTTCCTGGAACGAACTAAACAAAGTGCTGACTGTGGAAGCAGTTGTGGGAAGCTAGCGGTCTGTTACAGTCACAAAAGAGCTTTGCAAAAATGTGCAGTTCCACTCTGAGCATTCAATTTTGGAATATATTGGGTGTTTTTCTGAAAACATTCTAGATATGTTAATATAGCAGGGGCTTACCGTTCTGTTGAAATAAATCATTAAGTGAACGCTTTAAAATTTTCCGAGTGTTCACTTCTAATGAGCCCCCAAAAGTAAGCAGGGGCCGTCCCCAATCACCTTCGGTGTGCTCCCTTTCTTCATGTTCTGAGATCACAAAGTTTGAGGCAGATCCAGAGACGCCATTCCCAGTTCTGCCAACACGGGTGAGTCGTCGGGGGCTTTCTAAGATCTCCCGTGTCCATTTCTACCCCAGATCAATTAAGCCAGAATTTTTGAAGTCTGGGCTCATAGACATTTTGAAAAGTTTCCCTGGAGACCGTACTGTGCAGGTGAGGCTAGCGCTCAGTCTGGGGGTCACGCCAGTGCTTCTGGGGCTCCAGGAAAGCAGATGTGGCCGAGCCCTGGCTCCCAGCTCAAGAACCGGCTCTGTTGCGTGTCGAGCTAATCCGTAACTCGAGGGAAGGCAGGTGCACATCCAAGTTGAAGCAGGAGAAGCTGTCTCATTATGACACCTCTTTCTTCCACTTCAAATTAGCAGTCGAGATGCCTTTGAAACATGGAGTGCTGTTTATCTTCTGGGTACTGCCATTTGTTGTACCGGCTGTTTGTTTGAAAACTCGCTGTGAAGCTTGGAACCCCCTGTGCTGCAGCACAGTCAGAGACCAGGCCCGGCCGGGGTACCCGGTTAGCCGATTTCAGAGGTCTCGAGGACACCCTCCCGGGGCCTGTCCCCCGCTGCGTGCTGGCTGCCTTCCTTTGCTGATGGACACCGGGGCGTTCAGCGGCGTCCAGGGTCATTCATTGGCTCACGAGCCTCAGAAACAAGAGCAAAACAAAACGTTGGCCTGTCCCCTGTAAGTCAGAGGAGGCCCATGGCCTGTGGGGGGACGGACACGTTTTTGGAAGGCTGCATGGAAGCATGTGGCTCGGTGGACCGTTCTTCCCTTAACGTGGGATTTCGGTGGAGATCTCTCCTCTGGGTCATTTTGGGCTTCTCTGCTCTCCAATTCGTTCTCTAGTGCAGGCCTATCGATACTCATTTGGCCTTTTAATTGAACACAGAGAGTGGATCTGGGGCTGATAGTTGCGGGGTCGACTTCCGCCCCCCGGGGAAGGAGACACTCTGGCTGCGTCCCTGCACACCCTCGCCCCGGACCTGGAAAGCACTCGGGTAAGAGAGCTGACCACACGAAGGGGGCAGGGGACTGGCCAGGGAGGGTCCCGGCTGGGCCGGCCCATTTATTTTGCATTCAGACATATCAAGCATACAATTACTGTGACTATAGTTATAAACCTCATATTTGAGAGTCTTTTTATGGGTCACTTAGGATAAAGTACTTATACAACAGCAAGTGCTTGGCTAGGAGTTTTCTCCATGCATCAGGAGGCGAGTTCAGTGGGAACAATACAGGCGAATGCCCTGCACTCCAGCCCCTCTCCAATGGATAATCCTGGTGATGCCTCTGACAGCCGCGCTTTAGATTTTGATTTATGTTCTTCTAAAGCTAAAATCAAAGATTCCATCTAGTGCTATTTTATGGCAGCCGAGATGATGAATG
>JAGFMF010011914.1:5035491-5062991 GCA_019455555.1 Galemys pyrenaicus | reverse complement strand
CCGCTTGCGTTGGTGCAGGAGCGGCTTTTCTGGGGACTCAGCGTCGGGTGGCACCTGGCCAAGCCTGAAGGAAACACATCTTCATTGATGTACCTATTGTTGCTCATTCTTATTCATGGGTTTAAACAACTCATGCAGGTTTTGACAGCTTTTCCCTTTTCGTATTTACATCAGCCTTTTTATTTTGGAGAAATGTCTTAAGACCAGTGGTCCAGGGGAGGAGAAGAGGGAAGCAGGGTTCAGCCAGCCTGGGGGTGACATCAGTTGAGCCTCTCGAGCATTCAGGCCCAGGAAAAAGTGCTGAAAACATTTGTCCCTGAGTTGCAAGAGGGAACCGGGGTGCTCAGTGGGAATAAACTGCATTGTAGGGGGACGTGAAGACAGAGGGGCAGGACCACACAAGGGGATTCGCCTCGGCAATGGTGCCAGGGACTCTGGACATCTCACAGTGACGTCTGTGTGACTTGGACGTTTATGTCCCAGGTGATGGGCACGAAGTCCCGTGCTGTCTTCCTCACTGGTCCTCCTGATGCTCCTTCCAGAGATTTACCTGGATCCACGCTCAGACAGACAGACAGATGGACGCTCCTCTGAGCAGCCCTAAGGTTGTGTCCACTCAGGGTGGCTGAATGATCCAGGTGCTTCTCTGAACACAGGACCTGTCTGACAGGCAGTGAGGTGGTTTCAAAAATAAAGTTCGGCGTGACTCAAAATGAAATAAGCGACCTGTGAGGGCTTCTAGAACAGAACAACCCCCCGCCCCCCGGGGGAGTGGGTGAGGGGCTGCCCCGTCAAGTCAGCCTGGTCTCAGGAGTGGGTGGAGAGCTGGGGTCCCCTCCGACCTTTTCAACACAGGGGCCTTCACGCATTCATGTATGTTCTTAATAAGATGTTAATTTTCCATAGCATGCCTTTAGATTGCAACACATTTTTTAGAGAAAGATGTTATCTTTATGGAGTTGACTTATTTGCAAACTTAACATAAGCTTTCAAGCCCACAGAAAATATGGCAGTGTGTTTATATTTAAAATAGATTTTAAAAAATCCAGTGAGTTACTGTGAATTTACTTACCGCCCAATAATACAGGGATAAAAATAATTTATGCTCCTATTTTAATTAAAAGCAAATCATTTTTTTGTGAAGCAACAGGAACTCAGTCTAGTGGTTAGAACATGCAGTGGGAATGAGACGCGTTTAGCTTTCTTCTCGACTTGGACATGGGCTGGGTGCCTGGCTGGAGGCCGCGCTCCGCTCTCCTCGAATAGCTCTTTGCAAGCCTCACAAAGAGTGACCCGCCAAGTGACGCCGTGTGCAGACACCAGCCAAAGGCATCCACGCGGCAGAGTCCCAGGCCGCGCCTGAGATGCTGAGAGATGACTTCAGAGTTTGAGAGCCCGCTTGGGGTGGGAGGGCTGCTGACTGGGCCACTGAGGAGGTGTAGGATTTTCTGTTTTCCCACAAAACTTACAAGATAGAGGAGCAGCCTATTATGTCTGAAAAGTCTGCAGTTGATTTCCCTGTTGATTGGAAGATGTGGACCCAAGCATGATGGAACCACCTCACTTTCAAGATGGGATGAGGTCATAGAAGGGAGCGGCTGTGTAGGGCCGGGGGGAGGGGGGGAGGGAGGGAGGCTTGGGTAGAGATAACGTGATAAGACATTGCAGCCACTGGCATACTTGCCCCATACAACCCATCGACCTCTGATTTCTCCATGACACTTTCCCATAGTTCCCTTCCCCCACCAAAGACCACCAATTCTGGGGAATACAGCAGAAAGTTTTCATTAAGTCATTTACATCAGGCCCTAGCAAGGTCACAGTTCCTGTAGGAAACTGGGAACTCGAATTCCACCTCTAGGAAATCGTTAGAAATGACCAACAATTTAAGTTTGCTTCTCATAGTGAATGTGACAGAGTTAAGGACACAATATTTGAAAGGCCGCGCTGCTTTAGAATTTTTATTGTCTGAACAAGTACCTTAACTTCTCTGGGCCTCGGTTTCTTTATTGGTAAATGGATATGAATAGCAACTCTAATATCATTACAAACATTGTAGGAATGATGTAGGTAAATGTCTATTATTATTATTAATCCTGGCCTAAAATAATCCTGGGTGTGGGGAGAAGAGAATAGTCAGGGATCGTTCCACTTTTGGGGTCTGGGTAAAGGGACATTGAAGCTACTGTTGGCTGAGATTTAGAAGTCTGTGTAGAAATAAGGTGGGTGAATAAGGGAGACCAGTAGCTCAGTTGGAAACATTAATGCATGAAATGCCCATTAAACATCTAGGTGGCAATGCCAGGAAGGAGGTAGCATATATGATTTTGAAGTTCAAGGAAGAGGTCCTGGCTAAAGTTATGTATTTACTGGGTTTATCAGCATATAGATGGAGTTTAAAGCTATGAAACTAGATGCATTCATCAACAGAGTGAATACATGCAGGTGAGAAAAGAGGACCAGAAGTCTGAACTCTAAAGCATCTTCTCCATTACAGTTGAGGAAATGAGGAGGAGTCACTAAAGGAGGGTGAAAAAGTTGCAAACTGACATGTGGGAGGAAAAGCAAGAGAGTGTAGCGTTGTGTAAATCAATGAAGAAAGTTTCCAACAAAAGGAAATAACCAATAACCAATCACATCACAGACTGTGTATGCCAATCCGGTCAGAAATGGAAATCCACCATTGGATTTAGCAGCAAAGAGGTCATTGTAGACCTTGATTCTACTGAGATTGACCTACACACACACACACACACACATGCACATAAAGAATGTCATATTGGGTTAGGTGCAAAAGATCTGTTCTAGTTTCAGTCCACTATATTCTTTTCTGTGTGACTTAGAGGAAGTTCCTGTCTCTGAATCCTGCTTATTTTTCTGGAAATGTTTGTCATCTATAAATGTGAGATGACATTAATTGTTGTTCCTACTAAATCAGGTTTTCATGAGGTCAGCCTATCTCTTAAAATGTAATCACATTGACGAATGTTGCTTTACATGCTCTATAGAATGCTCAATGTCCTCTCTAAGATATCTGGAGAGGGTGCACTATTATGTTATCACAAGTCTGTCTAGCTCCAGCTTCTACCTAAGGAGTCCATAGTGTGACTTGTAGCTGTTCCTTTAATATTTTTCTGATGTTAACTTAAATGTAGGGTTCAATCTTTTACTTGCTCTTCCCATGTGAAAACTTACAAAAAAAATAAAACAGAATAAGATAGAAAAAGAAAAAGAGAAATAGAACATAATGATGAAAAACAGCTTGAATTTTTTATGAATTACTCTTGTTCTTAAGATACTTCCAGCCACTTCATCTGATTTGGCCATCTTTTCTGTTCTTTGCTCTTTTATTCCAGAAGCAAAACTCTGTTGTATTAGTCAGCTTGGGCTAGGCTATGCTATAATGACAAATAACTCTGGACCACAGGGATGGACTCAGTGGAAGGTCTCCCACATGCACTTCCTCTGCAGGCCTTCAAGATGGACATCCTTTATGGGTATCTCAGCAATTCAGACTTCACCTTCTCAACATTGGCGTCTCCTTAGTTCTCGTGATGGGAAGGGAGAGGATTGAAGAACCTTATTACGTGCAAGCAAACCCTGTACCCTGAAGGTGGCCGTAATATTTCTGCTCCTAACTCATTGGCATTAACTAGTGTTAAGGCCTAGTCAACTACAAAGGGGGCTGGGAAATATAGGGGAACTATGGACTATTTGTCAGGTGTGATTGTTTTGATATATTCCTTCAAAATCCTCCCAATTTTAAATAGAGAGCAAATAATTCCCCTCCTAATTTAGTTTCCAAAGACGTTCCTCAACCTTTAAACAAGCCAACATACTTTCTCACCTTTGACCCCTGTCTGGGATAAGGGAGGGGGCGGGAAACAGAGGATGAGCTTGTTTCTTGGATAAATAATAATAACCAAATGAGCCAATGATTGTGAGTGTCCCCTTGATGACACCTGTAGAAAATGTTTCTACAGCATTCACTCACTGCCGAGGGCTTCCACGTATTAGTACAGCCAATCTGCACAACAACCCTGGAAGTCAGTTACCATTATCAGCACCACATTGCAGAGTAGCAAACTGAGGTGTCGAGAAGTTAATTAACTCGCCCAAGGCCATCGAGGTAATAAGTGTCAGTGCTGGGATTCAAGTGCAGGCTGTCTGATTCCAGAACCTATACTCTTGACTATTAGGGTACATTGCTTCTGTCAGAGTTGAGCACCACACAGATGCATCTCTTACTATATCCCTGACAGAGCATATACGCCTCAATGCCAAGAACGGAGCTAGTCCAGATCCTGGGAAATGAGTCTTAGCGGTCGGACATTTTGCTTTTGCGTGGGGTGGTGTGGCTGCCGAGAGGAGTGCCCTGGGAATGGGCTGTGTGACCAACAATATGAATATCCACCAATATAATCATGTGCTGCTTAATGACATTTGGGTCACCAGTGGACACTTATACAGCTGGCCCCAATAGCCTAAGCCACACAGCCAAGGACTGCAGTAGACTCTGCCATCTAGGTTCGTGTAATTATACTCTATGAGCTTTGCACAACAAAAATCATCTCAAGATGCATTTTCCAGAATGTTTTACAGTTCCGATGAGTCTTTGCTGATATTTCAATCATCTTTCTAGTTACATTTGTAGGGGGTCTCCTTTTCTCTCCCTTTACATTGCTCAGTCATGTCCAGAGTGTATAATGAGTGTTCAAAACTCATGTTCTAGAAGCTAATCAAACTGTTCCCCAATGTCCCTAAGCAAAGGGCCATCAGAAGGAAGCACTGAGTTGACAAGACTGAATCTGCATCTTCTCTGACATAAAGATAATATTACTTCTTCATTCTAGAAGCGAGGACTGACCGTGTGATTTCCTTTGGTAAATGCAATGATAGGGCAATTCTGGTGAAAGCTTTCTGGGGCAGTGCTTGCTTTTGCACGAGCTCTTCCTCGCCGACTGGGAACGCACAGAATACTAAGGAGGCAACGTCAGACTGGAGGTGAGGGCATTGCTGTGACACCACAGGGTTGACACCTTTTTTGGATAGTTTCCTATGGTGACGCTGCAAGAGAAAGAGATAAAATTTTACTTTAAGCTTCCGAGTTTTGCTCTTTTATGTTACTGGAGCAAAACGTGGCCTATCCTGACTGATATAGGTGGTCCCTTGAAATGTGTGTCAGTGGCTTTGAGCTGGGTTGGAGAGGAAGAAGGGAAAATAGGATGAGGAGTCTGGTATCACTTAGCTTTTATCTTTTCTGGACATTAGAAATACAACTTACTTCGAACATTTTTCCCATTTAATCTTAGCAATTGAGTTCAGTTCCTCTGAGTCTAAGAGTTGTCAGCCACTCCGCACCAAAGGCTTCTCAGGGGAAAGTGAGGGGCAAAGCCACATGTCTCAGGTTGTACAAAGGACTTGGGACTCCTATGATATTCCTTTCTGAGCACTAATGTTCTGCCCCTTGGAAAAGGCTGAAGACCACATGTAAAACTCACTTCTTGGATTTCTGCCTTGGAAGCAATATTTTCTAGGTAGTTCATTGAAAGTGAAGTTGTCAGTAAAATTTATCCTTTCCATTTTTTAGACCTTTTCTGAAGAATGATAATGCGGTGCAATCCTTCACTCCTTTCTCACCTCCCATCCTTCACCCAGTCTTTCAATGAGCACTTTGCCAGGCGCCAGAAACGGTAGTTCCCAAAGCGCAGCGATTAGCTTTGTCTCCAGCGGTTTGACACAGACTTCATGCGAAAGAGAAGGTGCGTTTTAGAGCATGTCTAAGATGGCTTCACTTCTATCTGCACTGCTCGCAGTGCAGGGTCTGATTTGTAGCGCTGGGGAATCCAAAGTCAAAGAGACTATCTGAGAAAATTAGTGGCGTTTCCATGCAAGAGAGCGAAATGACTCTTCCTTGATATTCCTATTATCTTCCTAGTTACACTCACAGGGGCTCTCCCTTTGTGATGACCAGAGTTTATAATGAATGTGGATCAAAACGCATATTCTAGAGCCCAGTCTGTCCCTTATTCCGCCTAAGGAGAAAGCCCTAGGAAGGAAGGACTGAGTTGACGTGTGGAATGATTTCTCCGGTTTCAGTCCTGGGGTGGTTTCCTTACTCACAAAGCATTTGTTCTTTTAAAGGAACCAATATGTTTGTGTAACTGACGTGAAACAAGCTTGACTCCAAAAAGATTTAGCTTAATATCTGCCTATGCATTCCGGGGCCTGGCCGTCTGTGGGCTGTGCATTAAAGGCCCTGGCGGTGCCACAGCTCGTCACGTATGATATTGGGCACGCAAATGTGACGTGATGCCCATGTACTCTTGAGGGTAATTCGATGTGCCAGCCAGCTCGATGGGCAGAGAAGCTATAAACATAGTTGTCACAAGTGAGAACGAGCGCTGGGTCGAAGGCAGGCTGGAGAAGCGAGCAGCACGGGGATCTGTCTCCAAGCCCTAATGAAAGTGTTAATTAGTGTATTACAGAATTTACGGTGAGAACAGCTTCTCCACCAGATCCCTCCGGTGACACACTCTGCATTAACCACTTCGTGCGCTGGCCCTGGCTTCCCAGCCCACACAGACTCAGGGAGGAGGGAGGCGAGCAGAACCACGGCACGGAAGGGAGGCTTTTGGGGGGCCTCTGCTAAAAGGAGGAGGCCAACAGGGCACCCGGCTGTCTGATGTTTATAGGAATAAGTACACATTTAATCTACATAATCATTAATCTTTCTTTATGTAAAAATGATTAGTAAATAGGGTTTTTAAGCAACTGTTTAGTTTACACATTGGCATCATAGATTAACTTATTTCTAAAACACTTGATTTTATCACTCTGCCTAATGATTTGTCACATGATTTATTGGGTAATATGATAAATCATGTGCAATTTATTGTTTATCCTATAAAGAGTGCAACAATTCATTAAACAGTGATGAAACCCAGCACTTGTGCAGGAAAACCCACCTTGTTGGCCGCTGCGCCGGGCCGAAGTTTCTCCGAGGAGAGAGTGGGTCCCTGCTGGGCCCAGGTTGTAGTCATGGGGCAGCTAGAGACACCCAAATTACATAGTTTAAGAAAATAATGGTGCAGCCATAATCTTATACTCTAGCCATATTTATTTTATATGGAAAAATAAAGTCTAAAGCCTGATGGGTGTTAAATCCGCGAATTTATTTGTGATAATAAAAGTGGCATTCTTTGTTACGAAGGCATTAAACTTAATGGCGATGTTTCATAATACCTTGTGACAGTTGCGTTTCCCTTTGCCTGGCTTTATTTCAGGGTGAAGCAGCCGCTGAAAGGTGCTCTGGGATGTTTCTGGATATTTTGCAAGCTCAGAGGACATCTGGGTGCGTGAGGTGCAGAGGACAGGGGTAGAGTGAGGTAGAGAGACACCAGCGTCCAGTGCGAGGTGCTGACCTCTGACCTGGAACCTCCTTCAAGGATGGCTTTGAAGAGAAGTTCATTAACTCCTGGGTAAGACCAAGAGAGCCGCTCTCCTCCCATCTTGTGGCACGAGAAGCATTGCCCCGCGTCTCCAGCCCTGCTTCTCGTCGTTCTGTCTCATGGTCCTTGCTCTCCCTTCCTCTCATTGGTGTTTTCGCCTGCCTGGCTTCCAGGCTGCCTTCTCTCAGAGAGAACTGACCCTCGTTCCTTCACTCTCAGTCCATCACCTTCCCTCCAGTGCGTGTCTCAGTCCTTGAACTTGGGCAGGCAGGCAGGATACCCTCTGATCTCTCCATTGTGGGGTTGGAGCATAGGAGTCAGGTGAGTAGAAGGGAGCCTGGGGCTGAGGGGGCCACCTCGCTCCCAGCACAACGAGAAGGTGCCCCGGAGTGCAGGCAACAGAGGGGCAGCGTGGAGAGAACCAACCTGTGTTAATTAGCATGCTGTATGTGGACTAGCGCACGAGGCACGCAGCCCTGTCTGAAGCAAGAGGTGCCGACAACGCCTGTCCCTATTTTCTTCTAAGTGACACAGATTTACAATAAAAAAAAAATCTCACTCATGGGGGCAGCTCTCTCATAAGGCCAGGAAGACAGTGTCATTCATTTTATCCAGAAACTTCTTTTTGCCTTTGTAACAGGAAAGCTTCTGTTATGGAGAAGGCTTCTCACTCCCTGCCGTGCCCACCTCTACGATGGCGAGCACACTGTGGCAGAGGCGTCCACTTCACTTTGCAAGTCAGTTCACCTGCTACAAGTGGGCTCGTCTGTACGGTTCTGGAGGGCGTCAGGACATAGAACAGTGGGGATGGCCCAGGGCACGTGGTACCATGCATGGTGAGTCCATAAGACACTTGGCTTAAATCTTTGATTAATCAAAGGAAAGCAAGCCAATCTGAATCCAAATGAGAGATTTTTTGACCTGTCAAAAGGCAAGTTCTTTGGCAGAGGTTGTGTCCATGACAGGGAGTGTGGTAGGTTAAGGATGGCTACAGATCCTTCGTGGCCCTGTCCATTAAAAACTGAAATACAGGGCCTCCCTGGTGGCGCAGTGGGTTAAGCATTGCACTATGAAGCAAACTGCAGCTACTGCAGCACGAGTTCGAGCCCTGCTGCCAGCCAGGGAGGGGACCCTCATGGCGCAGCAGACCTCTCCTGCCTCACCCGCTGCTCCCCTCAGCAGTGTGTTTCAGTCCGTCTGCCTGTTCTGCTCCCCACTCTGTCTCTGGTGGATCCTCTCACCGCCCCCACCTCTGGCCTGTATCCCCGCTCTTGTGTGCATAAATAAACAAATCTTAAAAAAAAAACAACCTGGAATCTAAAGGCCCTCCCCTTGGATCTTGGTGGCATTAGCGATTTGCTTAATCAATAGATTGAGGGAGGAAGGATTTTCTGGCCCTTCCATTGCTGGGTCCTGACTTCCTAGCAGTTCTGCCTGGGTCTTTTCCAATGCCTGTCCCGGAGGAAGCCAGGAAGTCACCTCCCTGAGACTGCCATGCTGGGAGGAAACCCAACCTCCAGTCTCCCTGGGTTGGGGCAGGGTGGGGCGGGCCCACAGGAACAGAGGCTTGACCAGCTCCTGCTTTTCCAGCACTTCCAACCCGGGCACTAGTCACGTGCATGAGGAGGCCATCGGGTGGCCCCAGCCCCTAGGAAAGACCATGAGCCAATGTCTAGTCAATGCCTGGGAATGGAGAGGTAATGACATATCGGCGTTTGCTACGCAGCAGTAGACAGCCAGAACTGGGGACGGGAGAGGGGACGAGGGCAGCTTCTTTGTCACATGGACATGCAATTCTCCACTGTGTTAGGGACCAATTACGTGACCACTGACGTCTCTTTAACCTTCAAAAGACAATGACCACACATATTCTTAAGAGTTGACATGTTCTTTTCTCATTCTGTGCCAAAGCCAATAGATGCAACAGAAAAAGTCTGGACTGCACGTAAGGGCACCCACACATTTTTTTCTCTGCCAGTAAGGTGTTGGGGTGTCCTTGGGAAAGCATCTTCTCTCTCCTCCTACAGGTCTTAAGTCTCTGTGTTTGCTCCTGCAGAAGGCCTTCCAAGCAGCCATCTTCCACTGTAGCCACTGCTGTTCCATCACCTCGTTTCACTTTCTGCACTGCACCTCTTACCATCTTGGATCTGGAATGGTCTCAGTGATTTGCTTGGTCAATTTTCTTTGGTCTCCCATAGAATATAAACAGTGACCACAGATGCCTTGGTTGAGCCCATATAACTGCATCAGACACAGGGCCCCTTGGCCACTTTGAACATTGATAAATATGGTTATGGTGAATGGGGAAGCTTCTATTTCCCTGTCGCCCTGACTCTGGGTGTCTGTGAAGCTAAACGATATCTGTGGTGTGTTCTCTTGGGTAGCTCAGACCCTAAGGATTCACAGACTCAAGACAAGGCAGCCCTAAGATATTGTGAGGCCTACAGGGAACTAGAAGTGAAGGTAATGACCCCTTTCTGGAAACATCTTCTCTATTGCGAGAGGCCAACAAGACCTCAAGGGCTTACCCCCAAGTGCTCATCTGGTCAGATGGCAGAGGCTGGGGTCTTTGACCAGTTCTGGGTTCCCCCACCGCCGAGGAGCTTGTGAGTTTTGGAATATGTTTATGCCACATCCTTCTTAATACCTCATAAAATACTATTTGCCAATAATGTCACCCTGTAATTACATTTGCTGAACTCGCTCTGCCTGTGTGTATGCTCTTTTTTCATTATGTAGCTTCAACCTTTATAATGTTACCAATTGACACTATAATTAGTATAGTTTACTGCTGCACTGATTATAAGGGGCCTCCTTGTCAATCAGCTTCTGTTTGTTTCTGTTTGAGGAGCCACGATTCCTTCACCTCTAAACCTTGGCTAATTTGTAGGGCACATGGGTGCAGGGCTGTGTGTGGGTGGGAAAGGGGCACTCCCAGGCCCCGCTTGCACTTGACCGCCTGGCTTTTAACTGGCCGCTTTGCTTCCAGCCTTATTACATAACACCCATGGCTGGAGCCCCGAGAGGGGAAGGGGCGCGGGAGCCGGTGGAGAGGGTCAGGGTGGTTCTTGCCACTGCAGCCTCTCCCCGGGAGCCACGTGACCTTGGCAAGTCGCCCAAACTGTCTGTGGCTCCGTCCCCCACCCAGCTCTCCTTCCTGCCCTACCTGCCTCCAGGGGCTTCAAAGAGCTAACAGATGTGGAAGAGCTTTTGAAATAAGCGTGCCATATAAATTCAAGGTGTTTGGGAATGGTTTTCTCATAAACCTGCCAACACTATCTTTTTGGAAAAGACAGAAGTCACAAATCCACTCTCGTTTTAATTTACCCTGGTATTTCCTCAGCAGATGGCTAAAGAGCCGCTGTCGTGTGTCCTCGGTGCCAGCAGCTAGGGCCTGGCGCCTGCACTGTGACCCCAGGGACCATGAGCTCCCGGGAGGAGTGAGCCTGGCTTCCTGGGATTCCCCACAGGGCCCGCTGGGAAGAGCCCTTCCTTCCCCCCCCCCCCCCCCAATTTCTGGTTTTCAGCATGAGAAGGCAGCAGCTGCCCTTTTAGATCTCTAGTGCATGGGGTGTTGGGTGCATGGGGTGTTGGGTGCATGGGGTGTGCAGGGAATTATCTGAAGGCTGAATGCTCCACTCCTGCAAACGGTGTGGGGGGCACACCCTGTCTGCCCTCCAGAAGCAGGAAGAACCTGTCCCTGGGGTTCCTGTGCCCTGGGGCATTGCGGTAGGATGCCTGGCCCTTGCCAATGGCTGCGTGTTCTTCTGCTCTGCACGGCGGATTCCCACACACAGGCTCAAGTCTGGGCGTGGAGCTGGGGCAGAGTCAGGAAGTCTAATTTAGTTTGAAGGTCAAGCCTCAGACTCTGATCTAGCTCAGCGGCCCCGCCATAAATCCGAGCATCGCCCTCTGCCTCTCGCCTCCGTTTCCCACTGACCTCACGGTGGACTGGGCACACGGAGAGCGCCAAATGGCTGAAGTCGAAAATAACGAGCCTTTTGTTTTTATCTGCTTCGCAGGTCCTGTTCTCTAGATGATCTCCTTGCCGCTGCACAGCCAGGCCCGATGGCACAGGCAGCCCCGGCAGCGGAGAGCAGGGGGTTCCCAGGAAATATCCCTCTGCCACCCCCACCAGCCCCCCAGCTTTGTCTGCGAGCCCCAGGTTCTGCCCTTGGAGGGGGCAGAGAGCAGGGCTCTCCCTCTGCGTCTCCGTGCCCTGTTCTTCTGTTTTCCATTCAGCCCATCTGCTTTCCTCCCAGGATACCCGAGGTACAGTTCTGAGGGTCAGCCTTTCACACTTGTCAGGGCGCGGCCCAAGACTCTCGGAGAAGCTCAGCCCGCCTGCCAGAAGCGTGCCAGTGGCGGCACTTGATTGCCAGATCCCCTCTCTCTTTCCTGCCCCTCTGCTCGCCTAGCGCACACGGACACGCAAGCGGGCATGCACACTTGCACATACATGCACACACGCACACACATGCACTCACTTTTAGGACACCATTGCTTGGGGGCTAAATAAATACCTACTGTGTGCACACACACATGCACGCACTTTTAGGACACTATCAGGACACCATTGCTTGGGGGCTAAATAAATACCTACTGTGTGCACACACACATGCACGCACTTTTAGGACACTATCAGGACACTATTGCTTGGGGGCTAAATAAATACCTACTATGTGCTCTGCTGGGAAACAGGATGAAGCAGACTCTCATGTCATTCTCAGGCCCAGTTCTAGCTCTAAGACCAAGAGCAGGTGTGAGTGGGGTGGCGGGAACAGGTGTCACGGTTCCCATATCTGTGCCCAGGGTGATGGGGTGGGCTTCCATCCCACTCCTCCCTTTCTTCTTGGTCGCTCCTCCCCACTCTCCTCCCCTTCCCTTCCAGGCTTGGACCTGAAGCTCCTCCCTCAGCAGGGTCAGGCTCTTCCTCTCCACTTAGTCCTCATGATCTCTATCGATCCCACGCTTTCTCCAAGGCACCCCAAGGCTCAATTTTGCGGCTAGGCAGACCCCCTTCTCACAGAGATGGAGAAAGGCATTTTGTAAACATCAGAGCAGATTCAAACTCCCAGCGGATGCGCATGTAATGTGGCTTATGCTAGATTACTCTTGCTTAAGTTAGAGTCTGTGATTTAGCATTCCTGTTTAGCTGCGGAATTCCACGGAGGGTATTGCTGGATCCCAAATCTTTTGTCAGTGTAATTGAGCATAACATCTTTTCAGGTTTGTATTTCAAAAGATGCATTATCTCCTCTCATCCATTTGTTCTATTTGAGCTATTCAAAACTTTTCGCTTGCCCCATCCCTCTGAAGGAATTTGAGTTTTAGGCTGATAATTTATGTTTATGCTGAGAATGCGATTTCCTTTCTGCACCCAGAATGATTAATAGACTTCTCTCTGTAAATTAGCATGGGAGAGGATATATAGGTGAATTGCTAACCAAACTGAGAATTTCATGTTGTTCCAGTGATTTCTTCAAGCTCGTCCCTATTCCTCTCTGCTGTCCAGAGATTCACCTGGACCGTGGTGTAAGCGGTCCCCATCTTGGTTCCACACACCTGCCACCCCTCCCGTACAAGCAAACACCCCCAGCCCCCACCCAATCTAGCGGTTTTCACAGAATCTGCCCTTGAAGAATGGTTTTTGAATTTTTAACTGGTTGAAAAACCTAAAAGAAGAATAATCTTTTGTGACACATGAAAATGACACGAAATTCAATTTCAGTGTCCCTAAATAAAGTCCCTTTGCCATGCAGCCGCACTCATTCCTTTCCGTATTGTCTGCCCGACTTTGCGCTACAGCGCAGACTAGTAGTTTCCACAGAGCCCTGTGACCGGCAGACACTGAAGTGTTTACTTCCTGGCCCTTCGCAGGAAGTTTGCCAACTCTTTCTTTAGAGAAGGCATGAGGGTTTCCTGGTGCCGCAGGTGGACACTGGGGCTTGAGGTGCCTCAGTGGCATGCCTCTGTTTGGTTGAGGCACAGTTTTTGCCTAAACCTGTGTCTCTGCACTTGGCAGTGTCTGTGGCATGCATGATCCTTTGGCACAGGCCTGGCTCACATGCACCTGCTAATCCCTGCGGCCCGGCTGGCCAGCCTGGACCGGACACTCGCTTCCTTGAAGTCAAGGTCTAAGTTGACCCTCGGGGGGACTGTGCATGAGTGATGGGGAGAGAGGCCTGAGCGCCCTGGTCCACAGCAGCGGGTGGCTGGGCTGGGCACCTGATCGAATGGGGCGCGTGTGCCATCGCCAGCACCACCCCGTGCCAGCCATCTGGGGCTGTGCCGGCGTGCGGAGAGACACCTGGTGGAGTGGGCAGGCGCCTGGCTTTGGGGTGGGCCTGACACCTCACAAACTGTAGGGTCTGGTGCCCGCTGCTGAGTCTCCATGGAAATTGGGCTCCTCCTCGGTGGGCATCAGAGCTGTGCTTGTCTTCCCGGGCATGTTGCAAGGAGGAGTCAGGGTAGTCCAGGGGGGAGCCATGTGTGCGCAGAAAGGCAGAGAGAATGAGCGCTGGTGGCAGGTGACGAGAGCTGCTTTGCCAACCAGTGGGACTCAGGCGGCCGGGCACCACCTGGGGTCCCACCCTCTCGGGCCCGGCTGAAGCAGTTCTCCTTCCCACGGTCCTCTTCTCACCACGGTGCTGGCACAGATGAGGCTGGGTCACTGGCCCATCTGTGTGCAGGAGGAGGAAGCTAAGATTGGGTGGCTAGATCACCCAAGATCTCAGAACGGGGTGACACCAGGTCTTTGTGTTCTCAGCCCAAGTATTTCCAGCCTTGCTGTCTTCCAAAACACAGTCTGGGGGCCTCCGTGATGATGCAAGGGGTTAAGGCGCAGCACTGTGAAGCTGTCCACAGTCACTGCAGCGCGAGTTCGATTCCCAGCCAGGGAGGGGACCCACATGGCGCAGCAGACCTCTCCTGCCTCGCCTGCTGCTCCCCTTAGCAGTGGATTTCAATCAATCCACCTGTTCCACTCCCCACTCTGTCTCTAGTGACACCGCTCACCTCCCATACCTCTGACCTGTACCCCAGTTCTTGTATGCATAAATAAGTAAATCTTTAAAAAACAAAGAGAACAATAAATAACACAGTCCAGAAGAAGTGAGGGCGCCCGCGATGGCCCCTCGTTGTAGGCCGGCAGGACGCACCAGCCAGCTGGAAACGCCAGCAGTGTGTCTGGGTGAGCCTGTCTGCCTGCCCACCCACGGTGCCAGGACAGGCCTGGCTCCGGCTGGGTGTGGTCTGTGGCAGCGATGGTGACGGCTTCCCCTGGGTGCCCTCCATGTTACAGACGACTCTGGGGTTTCATGGACAATTAAACAGGCCCAGAAAACAACATGTGGCTGCTGGGGTTTGAAAGACTCAGTGCACATGGACTCAATTTCCTCCCCAGCACGAGTGAGCCTGAGCACAAAGGGAGGAGCGGCTGGGCAGAGGATTTTGAGCGTCTGGAATCTCCACTCCCAGGCTGCCTCCCTTGCTGCCTCTCGTCCTTGGCATGGGCCCCCCTGGGTCCCCAGAGGCTCAGAGGAGGCCTACCCCGGTTTATGCCATGACCCGAGGCCTTTACAGCGTCTCAGACACTTGCTCACCCGGGCCCTTCTCCTGACTCCTCAGAACGGGTCATCATGGATGGACTCTCCCGCCCGCAGTGTAGACACTGAGGACAACCCGGGCGTCTGCTCCGCTCAGGGCAGCTCAGCCCAGGCCACGGGAGGGCTCCGGGCACAGGGTGGAGGGAGATGGACAGGGCACCCTGGTGAGGGGTTCCAGTGGTGGCTCAGGGCCTTGCCGAGAAAGTCCTCCCCATCTTAGGGGGGGTGAGCTGAGGGAGCTGGAGCACGGGGGGTGGGGAGCAGGCTAGGGAGGGCAGCTCTGGATGAACCCTGGAGATGGACAACTCCTCTCCTCGGATCCACAGCCCAGCCCTGGAGGCAAGAGACGTCTTCATAAAACAGCCAGTTTTCAGTGCTCTCGGCCCCAACAAGGAGCAGGTAAGACATGGAAGACAGGCAGTGAAAGGGAGGAGATGCAGAAAGGTGCATTCACGGCCCAAAGAGCAGTTGCCTGGGGGAGGCTCCTTGTCACAGGTGGGGAGGGGACAGCTTGGCTCCAAGACCCCCCCAGAGTAGGCGCTTCCTCCTGAACATCCCCCCTCACCACAGTTGTCTGGAAGGAGTGAGAAATCCGAGTGAAAACGCCCTCAGAAGAAAAGGAGGGCCAGGATCAGCAGGAGAAAGCCAAAGACTTAGCCTCTGTGAGGCAAAGAGATTTGTTTACTTGGGAGCTCATTTTCCACAGCCTCAGGTAGAAAAATTAACCCATCCATTCGCCACAAATGAGCTCCAGTCCCCTCCCTGAGGGTAATGCTTCCACTAACTTCTCGCTAGTTCTGCTCTTTAGGAAACGCCAGATAAGGTGGTATTTGTTTTCTTCTGGGTTTTGAGATTTGAAGACAACCTCTGATGAAAACTGAGGAGGGGAGATCTGAACGTTCCAGATGTCTGGAGCATGGGACCACTGGGGCGTGTGGGGTTGGTGTGGGGATCCGTCGCCCCAAGGGTAGCCGTGCCTTAGAAAGCAGGCCTGGGAGGTTCATACTGACTGGGAAAGATGGGCGGTTGGTCAAGATGGTCTTCCTCTTCCAGTGGCCCCAAGAGCAGCCCTGCTCGGGAAGGTGAGGCCGCCGCTGCCTCCCGTGTGGCCACTGTCTGCTGGCGTCTCGGCAGGACAGAGGCCAGGGCTTCCGCCCATGGCACTGCCCGCTTAGCCTGAGGCCCAGGTGAAAGCAGCAGAAATAAAGGCAGATATGGAGGCACTGCTGTTGCTGAAGAGCCAGGAGCGGGTCGAGGGACAGGGAGGCCCTGGGAGGAGGCGAGCCTCACGGGAGCTCAGGGGTGTGGAGGGCCGAGCGGGTAAGGACGCTTGCTGGTTAGAGGGCGAGACTTCCCCTCAGCCAAGACAGGGAGAGAGTCGGGCCTCAAAAACCCAGAAAATGAAGACGCCAGCTGAATGCTTCCATCTGCGATCTGATTGAATTATGGGGAAAAGGGAGCTTTGGGGAAGCTGTTGGCAGAGCTCAACCACATCGTGGCAAATGAGGCCCTTTGGCCTTTTGGAAAACCCATGCTTTATTAAAATAAATTAAAAGAGATTGAGTCCTTCTGTTTCCTTCTCTCCCCTCCCTGGGCGGAGGCGGGCCCACGCTGCTCGCCATTGTGTTACCTTCAGATAGCTTGCACGGCGGCGGGGCAAACCTGTAATTACCCTGCCTGCTGAAAGTGATGGCTGTCGCTTAGGAGAAAACCCGACTGCTTCCCTTCCACGGGGTCTCTGATTCGTGCCAGCGCATCTGTCTGTAATCTCCTCAACTGGAGCTTTGTCTGAGCCAGCCCAGTGGCAGGGAAATGACAGGATCGCTGGTGGCCAGATGAGCTGGTGGGAGGGGGCGGGGTCGGCTCCCGGGGGCTGGGTCTGCAGCTCCAGGCCCCCTTCCTCCCAGAGGAGGGATCTTTCGGTGGTGCACGGCCGGGTCCCTGTCCCCACCAGGGAGAGCTCGAACCCCAGGTCCATGTGCTAGCCCATCTCTGAAGGGGAGCAGAGGCTCCTGGTCAACCCTGGGATAAAAGTCCAAGGGATCGTCAAAGGACTTAGCGCGGGTGCTGTAGGGACAGGAATGCTCGTCAGTGACAGCACTTGCAGTTGCTGGGAGAGAAAGCCAACTCCGGCTGGCTTGTACCGGGCTGGGCATTTACCAGTTGACTATGCTACTGATTAGCAAACGTTCGGACGCCGGGCAGCTCCGTGCAGGCTGGCTGGAGGCTCCAGCCCCTCGCTCTTTCTCCTCTACCTGGTATAGATGTGATTTCACCCCATGATCACAAGATGACTGTTGTCAGTTTCCAGGGTGGCTTTCTCCCCCCCCCCCCCCCCCCCCCCCCCCCCCCGCCAATTGGAGGAGCTCAGGTCAGTGTCGGTCATTAAAACTGCCCCACTGGTCAGGACTGGGCCATCCTGAGGATCTCAGCCAGCCACTTAGCTCCTCCCTGAAGCTGGGGTGGACTTGGCTTCATCCATACCACTGGGAAGATTATGGGGGAATTTAAGGAAAATGATGGCAGCTGTAAGATATTGGGAAAGGACCTGGGAGGGCAATTAATGGATGCCCACTGCATACTCTGAACGTTGCCATCTGAAGCCCCTAAGTGACAGAAAAAATGGTTGGGTGAGTGATAAGGAAGTGATACTCCCTTACCCTGTCATCCGGGCCGCCCTGGACCCAGTCAGCCTCAACTAATTGAGTCAGAAGGAACTCAGAGGGTCTTCTCCTCTGTCAGAGCCAATTCAGGGCTTCCCAGGACAGAACCACGTCTAGGTGGCCTGGCCTGTGGGCCCGGAAGCATCAGCTAATGAAACAGCTATCGCAACACAAGGCTTTGTCCTCACACATAAGAGACATGCTTTCTTGTAAGTCTCATTCAGATTCTGACTCATCCAGTCCCCTCTCTCCATTCGGGCCATCCTATGACCCAACTTCCAAGAAACTGACTTTATGATGACATACAGCTGCCCCGGGGCGGACATGCTGACTTGCCTGCAAACGCGGCGTCCTAAGCTCCAGGTGTTTTCTGCTGTTTCTTCCTCTTTGGAACGTGCCAGTTCTGAGTACTCTGCACTCAGAGCTGCTAACACAAGCTCAGATGGTGGCGGCCAGGCCGGGCTCACCACGTCGTGCCGATCGCCACGGACAAGCTGTGACAGACGTCGGTGAGCTGTAAAGCGGCGCCTTAGATCGCGTGGTAAGGCTTGAACCTGACCTGAGAAAGAAGCAGAAATTGGAGGGAAGAAAAGCCTGTTAGAAAATCTCCCTGCCATGTAGCCAGTTGTCCACTTGGCCTTTGCAAGTTCCGGGGGAAAGATGATACGGCTTCGAGAGACAATTTTGTGATACAGTTTCTGCCTTTGATCCCTTGGCCTTTGCAAAGAATTCTGTTTGTGGGATCAGTTTGCTGGATTTCTACAGGAAAAGAGGGATTTCCTTGAGTTTAAAGGTGGGAGTACTGTCTGTCTTTCTGTCTGTCTTCCTGTCAGGCAGACAACATGCTGGTCAAGAAGCAATTACAACAGAAATAGCTGCAAATACCCAGGGAGAAAAGAAAGACCAAAATGTTGACATTGCAGCAATCAGAAATAAACTGCCATACGAAGAGCTTTTTTTTCTTTTTAAGAGTTGTTTGTGACAATTAAGGGGAGCTGAGCATATAAAGGAAATCAACTTTCCTGGAATTCTTTTTCAAAAATTATTTGTATGCTTAAATTAGTGCCAACTTGTTACTCTCTGAGGTCAAATAATGTTTGGGGGCTACTTACAGCTGGTGAATCATATATTCTAAAGGAAAGGAGATGAAAACTCAGTTTTTAAAAAGCCTGGAACAGGATTAGTAATTAGAGTTACTCGAAAATGAAAACTAATCAATCCTGTCCTTTTCTGCAATGTGGGATTTACTGGACGTCTGCCTTGTACCCAGAGCTGCATGGAGGGAAATGAGACAGGAGAAGGCAAGAAGCAGGGACGCCCCAGGAATCAAATACAGGGAGCCCTGTGAGAACCACGTGAGGTTGTGCCCTGACGATGTAGTAGCAACGAAGCAGACACTGTCCCCGGCCTCATGGATCTTACACTCTAGAGGGGAAGGGGAAGGAAGCTAGTTTAGATTCAGGATGCAAAGGAGGACATATTGGGGAAACTGAAACTCACAGGGAGTAACAGAAAAGGTCTCCCCAAGAAAGTAATGCTTGCACTGAAAACTAAAGAATGAGTGGGCCTCCCTGGTGGCGCAGTGGGTTAAGCAACACACTAGGAAGCAAAACGCAGCCACTGCAGCACAAGTTCGATCCCTGCTGCCGGCCAGGGAGGGGACCCACATGGCACAGCAGAACTCTCCTGCCTGACCCACTGCTCCCCTCAGCAGTGTACTTCAGTCCATCTGCCTGTTCTCTCCCTGCTCTGTCTGGTGAATCCTCCACCTCCCGCAACTTTGGCCTGTACCCCAGCTCTTGTGTGCATAAATAAATAAATCTTTAAAAAAAAAAGAATGAGTGATGCACTTGGGGTGTCGGATCAGAAGTGACACTGTTCAAGCTGCCTATAAGGAAGACTCTTAGAAGCCTTGGTGATTTGCTTCTAGGCTGCTGTCCTTCTCCTCTTGCTAAGTAAAATGAATGGGGCGGCCCTCAGAGTTCAAAGGTGCATGTCACAGATCTGAAGAATTTCTGCTAGAAATAGTTCTAGCAGTGGTAGATACTTTCTGCTAAGAAAACAATGCAAATAATGGAAATAAGTAGTGGATATTCTAGCAAAACCCCATCCATATTTACCTTCTAATTTGGAAGAGAAACTGCTAATGTAAAAAGGTCCAATAATCTGAAATTATAGAACATTTAGAACATAAAGATAATGAGTTCACTGCAAATTCAAACTCATATGAGATGCAACCAAAGCAAGACTTAGAAAGAACTCACAACCCTAAATACACTCATTGTTAAAAATAAATAAATGAAAGATAAACACAAAGACTCGTAAAAGACTTCTGTCTACAGTTTTTTCAAGGTTTGAAATGGGCAGGTTCTTTCAAAACTTTTCATATTTTTACTGAGGCAGCATCAGTCTCCAGCACTGTCGGTTTCAGGAGTACAGCTTCACACGTCATGTGTACCCACCACGCTGTGTCCACCCTTAAAGTTCTCATCAGAGTTCCCATCCAGTTAACCCCTTCCTGCCTGCCTCCCTCCCCTTCCCTTCTGATAACCACTGTCTTCTCACCACGATCTAAGGGTTTATTTCTATTTGGTTTGTTCATTTGCTTTGTTTCATTATATTCCATGTGAGTCCTTGTCTTTCTCTTTCTGACTTATTTCACGTAGCATAAACCTCTCAGGGTCCACCCGTGGGGACACAAATGGGAAGATTTCATCTTGATTTACAGCGAGCGTCCCATTGTGTACATCCCGCAGCTTGTGTATCTCCTCATCTTCCACGGATCCTTCGACTGTTTCCACATCTTAGCTGTTGTGAGTAGTGTTGCAATGATCACGGCAGCGAGTGGGACTCCTGTGGCCTAGGGGTTAAGTCTCAGCGTTATCACCACGAAGGCCTCAGTTCGATCCCTGGTCAGGGATCTTGCCCGCTCCTCCCCTCAGCAGTGTATTTCAGTAAATCCTCCTGCTCTGTTTCCCTACTCTGTTGCTGGCGAATCCGCCTCACACACACCCTCACTGCCTACGCTCTGCACCTCTGGCCTACACCCCAGTGCCTCCTCGCAGAAGAAAAAAAAAAAAAAAGACCATGGGGCTGGGAGGAGCTCATCTTTCCACATTAGAGGGTTGTGTCAGCAACACCGCAGTGATAGAGAAAAGAAACAGGAGTCATGGAGCAGAACATAGATGCGGTATAGTGCTCCAGAGCAAGGCCTGAGGCGGGTCACACTGAATACTGGATTCCGAACTCTCATGAGGCTGAGGATACACCCGACTCCTACCCAAGGCTCCAATCCTATTAACAAGGCGTCCACTGATTGGTTTCTGGGGAACAGGGCCCATCAGCATTGCCCCAGGGCGATCAAGCCTTCTGTCTCATGTGAATGGAGCCTTGTACTACACGCCCACATTAGAGTGTTCATGGTGTTTGGAGAGATACCTGCAAGACAAATTGCTAGACCTTGTGGTAAGCCTATTTTTGATTTTTTTGAAGAAATGTTCTAGGCTATCCATAGAAGCTGCACCAATTTACATTTCCTCCAACAGTGTCCAGGATTCTTCCTCTCCACACCTTTGTGAACATTTATTATGTCTTATCTTTCTGATGGAAGGCATAGGTGAGAAATGATATCATGGTTATGAATAGCAAGTCGAAATACTGAATAGGAATACATTTTCACAATATAGAGTGTCTCTGAAGAAATAATGCAATTAATGAGAACAATCAAAGATTTTAACAAATGGGAATATAAGATTGAAAGCTTCCATTTTTCCCAATAGCTATATATTTGCAACATATAGATATGCTAGTCAGCCTTCCAAATGAATTTTTAGAAAAATAAAAAAAATTGTATATGTCAGTTAGAAGAAATATGTGAAATTAGAAAAGTGGGTTGAGAAAGACATTGAGGAAGATCTTGTAACAGCAGATATTAAAGCATATTGTGAAATAACTTTGTTTACAATTGAGTGATACAAAAATAGGTCAAAGAAAGGAATAGTAGGGTTATAAATAGGCCTAACTCCCTACAATCACTTATTACATGGCACGGGTAGTCCAATTAATGAAATGATTCAATGGTTCTTGAAAAATTATTTAAGTGTTAGGAAAAAATTAGTTCTTTACCTTTTGATAGTTAGAAAGTCTTCTCCAAGCATAAAAAAGTCTGAAAATAACTAAAATTTTTTGCCCAAGATTTTCATATATTCATTATACTATGTGTAAAATATCATCAGTGATTCTCTGTGGTTGATAGAACCATGGGTGATTCTCTTACTTTCTGTTATTTCATTTTCCAAATTTTATGGATTCCTTGCTCTGAGCATTTTTGAGTAAAAAGAAATTAAGATAAAAGGAAAAGGGTACTTGTTCATTATAACATTTTTACAATAAACATGATGCAGGAACAATCCGTGTCCATCTAAGCTTTCAAGTTTGGGAAGTTTATTTTCATCCACGTGGAGTTGGTAAGAAGCTTCTGGTGATGACAAGTTTAGAGTCCAAGGGAAAATTCAGAGCTGGAATTACAAATTTGGGCATTTCTACCTAATAAAATTTATTATTATAATTACAAGATGAATAGAGTTAAATTGTAAAACTATCATTTTTATCTTAATAACTGTCCAAAAGCAATCAAAAATATATCATATCATGATGAAAATAATAAATAAGGAGCAGAAGGAAATATTTTTTAAAAACACAGCAAATAAACAAAGTACTAGTCAAATGTAAGTATTCATGTTAAAGTTAGGAAAAAGTGCTAGTTATTATTCAACATTTTACTAGATGTCTTAGCAAATGAGCAAGGGAGAAAAGGGAGGAATTAAAGTTAGAAAAAGACATAAGTTTCTTGAAGAAAAGAGTAACTACTTTAAAAAGTCTAAGAAAACCTATCAATAATTGAGATAGTTAACAGTCTATTAATGTTCATAAAGATTTCAGTAGCGTGACTAGGTTAAAACTTTAATATACAAAAGTCAAAAACACACACTAGCAGTAACCAGTGTACTTGTTCAAAATAACAATAGTATTGAGGAACAATCCAACGTTCTTTAGAAGTAAGAGGAGTCAGGCCCTCCCTGGTGGCACAATGGGTTTAGTAGCGCACTATGGAGCAAACTGCAGCCACTGCAGCACCAGTTCGATCCCTGCCTCCCCCGGGAGGGGACCCACATGGCGCAGCAGACCTTTCCTGTCTCCTGCTGCTCCCCTCAGCAGTGTGTTTCAGTCTGTCTGCCTGTTCTGTTCCCCACTCTGTCTCTCGTGGACCCTCTCACCCCCCGCACTTCTGGCCTGTACCCCAGTTCTTATATGGGGTACGTAAATAAGTAAATTTTTTCTTGCATAAATAAGTAAATCTTTTTTCTTAAATAAAGTGAGAGGATGTCAAAGTGATTTTCTTACAAATTTGATGTCACTTGAGATGCCAATTTCAGCCACCAGAAAATCAACTTGAACGGGAGACTAATCCTCCTATGTGAAGAACATGCTCTGGATATCAGTGGAGAAATACCCCACAGCTGCTGATATTGTCATCTGGAGATTAATTGCAAAGGATTTAGAGAGAAGAGAGTGAAAATGCTCATGAACAGATTTTCTTCTCAAATAGTTATGCTAGATGATTCATTACACTGTTCCTTGAGCTTCCTTTACCTGAGCAAATGCAGACAGGTCTGGAGTCTTCTGTCACTTAGATCCAGTGGAAGGGAAAAAGTGCCCCATTCAATAAAAGTTATAGGGAAAAGTAGCTGCCTGGGACTGTGTCCTATGTCAAGTGTGTTTGATCTACCACTTCCATAAAAACAGTGTAAAGTTATTGTTGATTTTTATTGTGATGTAACATGCCATGTGAACTTAATGTGTTCATTATTAAGAAATATTACGTTATTTCTTATGTGTTCATTATTCATCTATTTAGGCTTTTTATTTCCTATTTTTTTTTGTTAAAGATATATTTATTTATGCACGCAAGAGCTGGGGTACAGGTCAGAGTCTTGGGAAGTGAGAGGAGTCACCAGAGACAGAGCAGGGAGCAGAACAGGCAGATGGACTGAAACACACTGCTGAGGGGAGCAGCGGGCGAGGCAGGAGAGGTCTGCTGCGCCATGTGGGTCCCCTCCCTGGCAAGGGATCAAGCTCGAGTTGCAACAGTGATAGCGCTGAGACTTCTAGGCCACCAAGGAGACTCATCTTTCTTCTCTTTAAACCAGAACTGCCATACCATATATCCGCTTACATGCCCCCTACTTCACAAGTCTTTCAAATCCCAATCAGTATGAGTCTCTTCCCTCTGCATTCTTTGATGTATCTGATAGGAACATATGACCGCATCTGTCATGTTACATTTAATTCATTCTGTGTGTCTCTTTCTCCCCACTGGACTATAAGCCTCCAGAGGGCAGAGGCTGTGTCTGCTTCAGTTACTATATTCTTCACATATTTCTTAGCCTTAGGCACTCAATAATTAAGAAATGTGCCTTCACCCTCTGTTGTAGCTACAAGAAAGACTCAAGAAATCAGATTTCTTGGGCATGAATGTAAAGTGTGATTGAACTTTTTTAACACCCCATAGTCAGGAAATGGAACACTTCATATTAGCATATACATTTAATAAATGACAAATAACATCAAACACAACATATTACATGTGCAATGTAGCATGTGCGAAGCTGAAAATGATTTTCCTGAGTGCTAGGCTCTAATCAAGTTCTCTAATGTTGCATTAACATGGGTCCTTTAGCTTAATAGATCCTCTTGATATTTCTTCGACATTTAAGAAATGGAATAGATTCAGCCATATCCTAGTTTGGAATGCCTGCAACTAATTTCTCCCTGAAACTCACAGACATATTCCAAAGCACGATATGGATTCCTGGATTCACACTGGCCAAAAAAGAAAGAGCTCTTTTGAAAGCAAACAAGATCTGTTTTTGCCGTTGTTTAGGTGCTGATGTGGGGAGCCCCTACACACTCCACAAGCAGTTCTTGGGCACTAGCAGGTGACTGCACGTTTAACTCCTTCTGTCACAATCAACCCAGAGATAACACCAGATTCCGCAGGTAAAGGGCTCAGTGTCTCAAGGTCCCCCTCCACTGTACGTGGAAACCTGGGGTGTTGCCTGTGTCTGATCATTTGATGATAAGTCACAGGGCCCCATACCTGCTCCTTGGGGTTGATACACTTTTAGGGTCACAATCCAGTTATTCTCTAGATTACCAGTCTCTTAAAAGGGATATTAGAAGATACGCACCCACAGCCAAGTGAACAGATCAGGTAATACCCCAATAAAGAAGCTCCTTGGTCCTTCTAGAGTTTGGGGCCAGCATGATAGCCCTGGCAAGTATTGGTTTCTCCAACCTGGAAGTTCTCTGGAAGAAAGTTCTCGTCTTTGGGGTTGTACGGAGACTGCATTACATAGACACACTAGATGATATCGTTGGCTAACAGCGACTGAGTCGACCTCCACCAACTCTTCTCTTTCCAAAATCAGGGGTCCCAACCCGCTAATCAAAGTTGGTTCTCCTGGCCACCAGCCCCTATCCTCAGCTACTTTCCCAAAGTCACCTCATTGACATAAACCAGTTGGGCTGGAAAAGGACTTGTTACAACTACTAAGACACCAATTTCACTTGTGTGGTTCTGAAGCATTTTCTGGAACTGAGGACACGAGACCAAACAGGATATCAAAAGTTACTCCTCTTGCTCTGGTTGCTCAGGAAATGTCAAGGGTTTCAGGTGCTGAGACAGGGCCTGCGGCCAAGACCAAACATACACGAGAAACGTCTTTTGACCATCAAAATGATAAGCCACAATGTCCCTGCCATCCAACATCGGTGTCCTGATTTCTAAAAGGATAACTTCTGCTCCGTCATCTGAAAAATAGACCTTCCAAGTCCTAGGCATTTTGTCCTGGCCTTTCAGGTGGCGATTTTTACTCTCTTTTATCCTGTAGAGCTGCTCAAGACTTTTTTGGGGGGTCTTGAAAGTTACTTGGCTATTTGTTTCCCTGCTAGTGTTGGCAAAACACTAATGCACGTGGTGGATGCACACTAGGGAGTCCTTTGTGGACACTGCTTCTTTCAAAACCCACAGAAAAATGATGCATTTAACTGAGTTCCACTGACCAGCCTCAGGCTCTCTGAGATTAGTTTTAGATTCATAGACTGTGGCCAGGCATTGACCACACGCTTCTGGCTTCTACATGCAGGAAAATGTCCTTTCCCTCAGGCAGGGCTTTTGTTGCATCAGAGCTACCCCAAAAGCATTCAGTGAAGAAAACAGCTTGAGACAGACATGATCTACAGCTGCTATTCTCCTGGCAGGAGGGGGGAGCCTGTGGCCTGTGGTATCTGGGACATAACAGAGCAAGTTTCCTCCTTGGGTTCCCAAGACAGGGGTTCCACCTTTGTACCTCGATCTTCAGCCAGTCACCACTGTTTCTGGGCTGAAAACAAGGCTGATAATTCCCATCTCAACAGTGATTTTATGAGCAAATAAGAGGCTATCTACAAATGCACTTAAAAAAAAGAAAGCACTCAAAAAACATTGTTAATATCATTGATATCAGACCTCCCTATTGATTAATGGAAATCCTCGGCTGTGTCTTGTACACTGTCATGTTTTCATGATGCTTCCCCAACTTTTACCTCCTGTTCTGTTTGAAAGCCATTAGCATGCTCGGTTTGGTACAGTAGGGAGGTAGCACAGACAGAACAGAGAAATGATGTTCTCAAAGAGTGTGTCTGTTAGCTGGTGAGATGGAACTAGCTATGTGTAAGGGTTACAATGTTGTTGTCTTATTTTGACCGATAAGGTTTATTGGGGTCATGTATGGACACCTGTATCTTCTGGGTGCACAGATGGAGAACAAGCCAATCATCCTATTCTGGGATAACACATTTCTCTATTTCCACTCTAAATCCATGAGTACCCGTTCCAGAGGAGTTCGCAAACCTGCTAGACTCTTCTTCCAAGCCTCTCAGATTAATTTACTTTCTAGTTCTTGGAGACTTCTTTCAAAACTTTCCAACTCCCTTAAATGTTTGACTCACCTCCTCAGCAGATGGCACCTCCTCCTGCTTTACTAAGAATGCAGGAGCCAGGAAGCAGGGCTAAGACAGCGCCAAGCCTCACGCCATGCACACCTGCGCGCGTCCCCCCTGCTTCTCTCTGCTGTTGGATGCAGGATGGCCCTTCTGCAAAGTGAATTCTCCCCTCTCCACCCCAGCATTGAATGTCATCCCTGACTACATTTCTAGGAGCTCGGAATTATTTATGCATTAACCCTTCCCTTTCTTAACTTTATAACTATTGTTGTCCCAGAAGGGGACCTCTTGCTATTAAAAACACTCAAATTCCTATCTTAAAGAAACAGGCAAGCACATAAGCACACTTGCCTGGAGTCCACATCTTCCTTGGAAAGAATGACCTCTCCTTTACAGGATGGCCTGTCCCCTTTCCTTTTGCTCCAATTCCTTCACCCTCTCCCATCGGCCACGAGGGTCGTGTCATCGCCTTGTTCCCACATCACTCTTCCAACACTGTCATTAGTTCATCAATGACCTCCATGTCCTAAATACACTGGCTGCTTTAAGTTCTTTATTTCCTTGATGCTTAGCAGCTTCGGGCACTGGTCACCACTTCTGCATCGTGGAGACCACCTTTCTTGGACTCTTGTTTCTCTTTCTTTTTTTTTTTTTTAAAGATTTATTTATTTATGCATACAAGCACTGGGGTACAGGCCAGAGGTGTAGGGGGGTGAGAGGATTCACCACAGAGA
>JAGFMF010011914.1:4977411-5035353 GCA_019455555.1 Galemys pyrenaicus | reverse complement strand
CCCCCCCCTGGCCGGCAGCAGGGATCGAACTCGTGCTGCAGTGGCTGCGATCTGCCTCGTAGTGCGTTGCTTAACCCACTGCGCCACCAGGGGAGGCCCCTCTCGTTTCTCTTTCTACTGCTCTGCAATCTCCTGTTCAGCCTCTCTGCAGATGCCTTCTCTTCTATTCGCCCATGAAACCCCAGAGCTGCCCAAGACTTGGTTCTACTCCTCATATTTCCTCATAATCTCCTTTATGTTTCCTGGAGCACTGACATATGCAACTATGGCTTCCAGAGTTTTCTCTGCAGTGGGTGTTGGACTCATCTCTGGCTGGTATCCATCTTCATTTAAATGGCTTACATCCATCTCAAATTCATGTTGTTCAAATCCCAACTCATGATCTCTCTTCCTAATACTTGTCTCTTGTTATCCTTTCCCAGTAAAAAACCCCACCCCAAAGCCTCCCTGGTGGCGCAATGGGTTAAGCTATGTACTATGAAGCAAAGCACAGCCACTGCAGCACGAGTTCAATCCCTGTCGCCAGCCAGGGAGGTGGCCCACATGGCACAGCAGATCTCTCCTGCCTCGTCTGCTGCTCCCCTCAGCAGTGTGTTTCAGTCAACCTGCCTGTTCTGTTCCCCCACTCTGTCTCTAGTGGATCCTCTCACCCCCCCCCCCCAGACTCTGGCCTGTATCCCAGATCTTGTATGCATAAATAAATGTTTTTTAAAAAATGCAGATATGAGAGAGAATTTGGTTTTCCTTGACACCACTCTCTCGCCTTGGCCTCCACATCTAAATTAATAAGTTCCAATGTCTTATCTCGTAACGTGGAATCTAGACTCTTCATGTCCAATGCATTGGCCCAGTCCACTCACCATCTCCTTCCACCAGGGATGTGGGAACTGTCAACTGACGAACCTGGTGCTATTCTATGATGCAGACAGCATGATTTTTGCAGATGGAGAACCAAAGTATGGTAGAATAACGTTATTCCCTTCTACCTTCTGGCTTTAACCCATTCATCCAAGCAGGTCATAGGTAATGCCTCGGGAAAAGACACATCACAGCACATTTCCTAGATGTTGAGAATGCAGAGATAGGATTCAGAGGGATAGAAAAGAGCCTCATGCATAGACAATAAATGTTCAAAAATAAATGAAAAAATTCTCACATCCCCAATTTCAAGGTGGTTGAAGCTGGAGGGGCTGTGTGAGAAAGAGATGGTTGGGACTTGGGTGGAGCAAAGGGACAGAACTTCGGGGGCTCAGAAATAGGGAGCAGAGCAGCACAGCTTCCTCATATGATAGCAGCTTGGCTGATGACCAAGAGGACCTCTTGTTCGCCCCTGAGCAAGGACCAAAGCCGCCCCACCCTGGCTGGCTGCTGACACCTCCTGAGGACTCTCTCACACTCGGGCAAGTGTCCCTGTGGGCCACCGAAGGGAGGAACCCACTTCCGGTTGAGGCTTTGTCGAGTCACCTTGACTCATTCCTCCATGGCAAATCCTCTTTCGATGACCCAGAACTCGAAATGCCTGGCACGAAGGCACACTCCACAGCCTGCCGACAGCGGGAGCTGGAGACGGCATGTTCCAAGGAACCCAGCAAAGGCAGCTGCCTCCCTCTGGCTCAACATTCTTTGATGACTTTCCAACCCTGAGCACAGCTTCTGAGGCCCCGGATGACCTGGGTTCTGCTGACATGCCCTCCTGTCTTGCCACGGCCTGCCCCGCACTGGCACAGCCTCTTCATTTCACAGAGTGAACCACCTGCCTTGCCCTGCCCCAGGCTCTGGCCTTGACCTGCAGTTGTCCCCACCCCATCTCCCCATAATCACAGTTCCCGTCATCTCCTGGGGAGCCTCGCTCACGGCCGGGTTGACGTCAGATTCTTCCACCACGTGCATTCATGGAGCTGGGGCCCGGTCCTCAAGTCCATTTGCAATTAGACATTCATCAGCATCGTGACTTGCAAAATGGGGAGCCCTCTGACCTGACCGTGCACTCCACTGGCTATTTTTTTTTTCAAAAGTGGGTTCCTGTATTACACATTTTCACTGCTGTTTCTGTCCTCAGTCCGAGTATATCACATCAGCCAGCTCTCCAGGAGATGACCGGTTGCTGGGGAATAGCAGGGCTCTGGCCCAGTGTGTGGAGATGGGGACAAGCCAATGAACCATGCGGGGTGCAGGGCTCCCCAGTCCAGGAGCAGAGGCCTGAAAGCTTCCCTCCCTGCCCAGGTAAGGGGCCATCTCATGGCCAGTCCCCATCCGGTGCCTCGACCTCCCACTTCTCCGGGACCATGAGGTCTGCTGTCCAGGGAGTGCGGATTTGGGTCTGGAAACTCCTGGCTGGCCACCTCTGGTTAAGGCTTCTGGCTGTGACGTTTGTTTGAGGCTGAGCTCAGCCGGCTGCCATTGTGCGCGTGCCGGGTGAGGTTTTATTGTGCCTCATTGTTTACGTCTTGCCGGTGACAGGTTCTAGCAGCACTTACCACCCTGTGATTTTCCAGCAGTGAAAATAATAGAGGAATTTCATACAGGTAAAATAATTAGTGGTTTAGACAAAAAAATGAATACAATTTGGCACACAGAGTATTAGCCTTTTTTTCCCTTTTGGTACAAGTGTCAGTTTCTGGGGTTACCAAGACAGATTACACAGGATTTTATCCTTTTAACTATGAATTAGCCTTTCCCAGTGGCTGCCTGGTGGTGGCTGGTCTGGGCGTTCGGACTCCCTGGGCTGGCGTCACTGCCCACCAATCGGCGTGGTTAACAAATCTCGCCCACTGGTTTTGTGCCGGTGTACGCACCTGGGCTTCCCCACAGTGGGGAGACTGAACCCCGACTCTGCTGAGCTCTGCGGGGGCCCTCATCCGCAGCCACTGTGGCTCTCTCCTCCCTCTCCCCTCACGGTGGAAACAGAAAACAGAGAAAGGCAGAACCGAAAAAAGCCTTGGAAATTCTGCTTGACCTCAATCTGGTGAGATTTAGAAAAAGTAAAAGCAAAAAAAAAAAAAAAGCCCAATTAAAATTGAATTTCAGATAAATGAGCAATAAATTTGTAGTCTGTATAGGCCCAGTGGCATAGTTGGGGCTGCCTTACAGAGACTGTTTTTTGCTTATCTGAAATTCAAATTCAGGCGGGGTTCTTTCATGTGGGAACCCAACGCCAATCACCTCAGTTTCAAAGGTGGACACATGGATACTCTGGTCAGGGGTGTTCCCAATTTCATTGTGAGCCTGATTTTGTGGGTCCCCCCTTGGTGAACATGCTCTAGGCCTCCATTTCACCTTGGGGTTCTGGCCAGAGGTGGGGGACAAGGTGAGCTCTGGAGAGTGGGTCTCAAGTTCTGAGGGAGAAGAAGATGCTCTGGATAAGACCCTGATAATGGCTTGGCCTCTCCTCTGTCCTTGAAGGGATTCGAACCCACTGCCAGTGGGCGGAGGAGAGGGTTCTGCGCCTTCAGAGCAAGGCCTTCCAGCGAGAGGAGATCCTGGTGGTAACTTGCCTGTTCCTCGTGCGCCCATTAGCTAAGCTGGGGCCCCCCCTGGAGCCAGGGCACAGTGGGACTGAGGGGCTATTTCAGAAGGCAGAAAAGCACCGGCATCTACCAGATGCTGCCCCCAGCTCTGATTATCCCAACCCTGTTTCCTACAGTGAGTAAAACTCTGAGTCTTTAAAGAAACTGCTCTCACGATGGGGGAAGCAGCCGAGGTGATAAACCAACGCATGGAAGGCCGGGCAGCGGCTCCTCAGAAAGACTGGCCAAGGGGGACCCCAGAGGCACAATTAGGGACAGAAGATGTATGAACTGGCAAGGTGTGGGGATTTAGGGTTCTCTTTCCTGTGGGTCAAAAGAAAAGAAAAAAAAAAATATATATATGAAAAAGTGGAAGGCGAGTTTTTGCACCACTGCAACTATGCTGAGATTCATGCTGAGGACCTGGCTGGCTGGTGAATTAAAATATTTAAATGACTGAAAGACCATCAGAGAGGAGGGACTGAGCCCCAGCTCCTGGTCCACTTCTGCTTAGGGTTGCATTGGCGTTCCCATGCGCGGTAATGAGAGGTAATGAGAAAACAAAAATAGATTAGGGACATAAGGCTAGGAAAGGCGGAAATAAAGTGATTTCCTGGGAAGTGTGACTGGGGGGAGTCCGTATGGGCGATCGCACGGAGAATGGGGCACGAGCGAACAGCCATGTGATGCAGGAAGAGGAAGGCAGTATCTGGAGGGTCTCCTGCAGCTTCCTGGGGGCGCAGGGGCGAGGGGAAGGTTTCTTTTTTATTTCAACAAATGCTTTCGGCTTAGACGTGAACTGCGAGAGTTCTGGGGGAACTCACGGTGGGTCTGAGCTGCGGCTGAAGCTCTGGCAGACCCAGGGTGGGGGGGCCCAGCACCAAGTCTCCCCCTGTCCCTCCGCAGGAGAGCCCCGCCTTCCAGAGCAGGTTTGCTCTCTCCGGGTGTCACGCCTCGTGTTTGAAGGCGCTGTGGACGTGATGAATTAACTCCACGCTGGTGGTACAACCTCCTGCTACCCGCTCATCTCTGCCTCTGATTTCACCTCCACCTGCCTGTTGGTCGAGAAATCTTGTTGCCCAAGTGTGTTCATGGAATGGTGGGTACCGGGACGCGCAGGACAGAGTGGAAGGGAGAGAGGAGAGAGGGGGTGAGGGAAGGAGGGCGCGCAGGAGAGGGGGAGGCGAAAATCTTGTTGCCCAAGTGTGTTCATGGAATGGTGGGTACCGGGACGCGCAGGACAGAGTGGAAGGGAGAGAGGAGAGAGGGGGTGAGGGAAGGAGGGCGCGCAGGAGAGGGGGAGGCGAGCGCGCCCCGCACGCATACAGCAGACGCCGGCGCGCGCGCATGCATATACATGGAGCCATATATTCGCTCTGCATGCGTTCAAGGAGGAGAATGCTGCAGAGTGCGCTTGCCATGAATTTTTGATCTGGTGCTCTATGCCATTACCACATAATGAATATTGGTGAATATCACTTTAACTTCGAGATCATTCCAGGGTAAAAATGCCGTCCATCAGAATTTTGGAGAGGAGAGTTCCTGTGGCAATCCATCCACAGGGATGGAGATGTATGTGCATAAGCAGTGGAAATTGAAAAACTGTGTTAAGTGGTTGGAAAGCCTCCAGCGGGAGATGGGACCCGCAGCTTGGGCCGCCTCGTCAGTGGAGGCTTTGGGGAGAATGAAGCCTCGTCTCCCCGCCTGGGGAGGGGGCTTACAAGGCCAACACCAGTGCCTGTGTCCTCCTGTGTTCCCTGTCCAGGGCAGTGCGACGAGACTTCGGGAGGTCCCGCGTGGAGCGGGGTGCCGTGAGCCCGGGAGGGGCACCCCTTCTCCCCCGCCAGGAAGGAGGGCAGGGCTCCAGAGTGAGGCTGAGACGAAGACGCAGGCCCCAAGTTCCAGCGGTTCTTGCAAATGTGGAGGGGTGTTGAAGGGTGTCACGGAGATGAGGCAGGGCAGACAGACTGCTAAACGCCTGTAGCATATGCCACAGCCCCCTTCCCAGGAAGAAAAGTCACTGTCCCCCCTCCCCACACCAAGTGCAAGAGCGCTCCGGTTGAGAGACAGGCAGCTGAGGGAGATGGAGATTGTCGTGGGTGGGGAGGGGCTGTGCGGCACAGCCTGGGCCGGCCAAAGGGGGCGCCTTTTCACTGGGCAGCCCTTCACAGGCACCTGGCTGCAGAACCGCAGCTGAGCCCAGCCCAGGAGGAAGGCACGGGCTTCGGATGGGAGGAGGTAAGCACGTTTGCAAGGCACATACTTGCAGGCAGGTGACAGGAATCACCTCTCAGGGCCAGAACGGAGCTCTCAGACCAAGCCAGTCCGTCTCCTGACTGAGCACAAGATGGCTGCTGCAGAGTTTCCGGATTCTGCTCCCACCACCCAGAAGTGCCACCGCGGGGGGAATGGGACCCTCTGAATGGCATGCTCACTCTGCTCGCGTCCCAGGGGCTCTCTTTGGGTCCCATGTCTGCTTCTAAGCTGTGGACAGATGGCTGTGAAGGGCAGCTCGTCTGAGTATGGGCCCCGTCACCCATCTCTGAGCTGCGTGTGGGGCAGCCCAAAAGGAAGGGCGAAGAGCGTCAGAGAAGGGACTCCTGGGAGCGCCGGCCTGGCGGTGGTCCAGCTCCATCACGAATGTCAGCGTGAGCCTCGGTGACCCTCTAGACCTATTTCCCATCCCAAGCGATGACTGATGTCCCTTCAGCTCTGTCCTTCATCCCTGTCAGTTCCAAGGTGAAGATCCACAAGAACTTACACTTGAAGGGCTTGAAAAAGTCATTCTTAAAAATGACACATCAACAAAAATAATGGCTCTTTTCCAAACTCTGGGGAACGTGGTCTGTCCGTTGTTCTTGGGGGGATAGGGAGCTGATGAATTATGGGGGTGATTTTGATGGCTCTCTCCTTACACCCAAAGTCATAAGGACTCAGGGTAGAACCATAATGTGAGTTCTAAATTGGTTGAGAATAACAGTGAGCAGACCACACAGAAGGGGGCAGAAACATAACAAACACTCATCTACAATGAGCTTGCTTGGGTTTTCCTTTGTTAGCGTCAAACGGAGGGCTACCCTGAGACCCCCAAACTTTAATGGGGTCCAGCCATTTATGTGCACAAAGACAAAGCCTACTTAGTGTAAAAGAATTTTACTAGAATTTAGTGTAAATAAAAAGAAAAGAGGATAATATTTTCCCAATAAAACACCCAAAGTCACCCATCCCCTCATGGGCAAATGCCCAGTCAAACAGGGTTGACTCAAAGTGGGGCCCCTGGGGCCTGAAAGCTTGCTGTAAATCCAAGGCACCTCTGGTGGGGACAATAAGAAAGGAACAGAAGGAACCAGGCAAGTCTAGAAAGAAAGGAGCAAAATCAAAGCTCAAATCAAGATAAAAGCTGTCATTGTCAGCCTACCCATGGGTCTCTCCTTCCTCATGAATCCTCCTCCTATTCACTCCAGAAAGTCCCATCTCCGCATGCTGCTGCTGCTTCTCATAGGGCCCTTACCACAGCCGGGTCTTGGAAACATTCCATGGTGCTGCCCCAGCCTGTACAGCAGGCACCCAGGGCACACGGGACTCCCTGTCCACCCAGGCAGCAGACGCTGCTCTTGCCCTGGCTGTGATCACCCAGAGGGAGAAACTGAAGCCACACGGCTGTGTCAGGCAGAGCAGGACCTGCAACCCAGGGGCCGCCATGCTTCTGCACACTTGCATTGCTGACCAACTTTGTTTTGAGAGAAAAACACTCTTGAGAGTGTCCTCTCTTGGGCTGTGGGGGGAGGAGGTGACGCTCAGGTCCCATCAGAAGATGGAGGGTGAGATGGGGCTTCTGAGGCCTAAGAGAGGGAGCCTGGCTAAGGCTGTGGTCTCCTTTCCCAGCTGTCAAAGAACACACACACACACACACACACACCACTCTTCTCCCATTCTGGAACCTTCAGTCCTAACTGTCACCTGGAATTGCTCTGACCACCTGTCAAGGCCGCTCAACGTCCTCAGTGGTGGAAGACTTCTTCTTGTAACTAGTCAGTGGGAAGGCACACAGCGAGCACCCCCCAAGGACATCTGGCAGAGAAGCACAGGCACGGAATTGGAAGCAACCACAGAGTCATTTATTCATTTCCCTTCCCCGGGGTTATGGAATAGATGCTGTACAGGGCACACAGAGAGAAAGTAAGGCTCGAGTTCTTCAATTTTAGAGCCCTGTTGAATTAGGGATTTCTTGTTGTGATTAAATAGCCAGGCCATACTTCACAAAGACATTCACAGTGGGATTGTTTGTCCAATAAACTCCTTCAGTATAGTTTTATAACTGTTTGTTTTCTAAATAAGAGTAAGTCATGTACATTTTAAGATTTTTGGGAAATACCCATAAAGAGGCAAAGAAGAAGGTCATCTGTTACTTCTCAATTCTGCTCCCTGAAGATGAACATCCTTGCTATTTTGTTGCATAATCTCTCAGACCTGAGTGTATAAGTATAGACACATATCTCACACATGATAGACATTTATGTAAGTCATGGTGTTTTCATTTATTTGACTTAAAAATATCCTGCTTTGTTTCCAGCTCTTCAAGACACAGGTCATATTATTTCAGATCCCTTTGCTCCTCTGCTATCATTCCAAGAAGAAACTTCTGTCTTGGTATTTTGAGTCTTACCTACTCATTGTCCCACAACCAGGAGACACCTTGATACCTCACCACTGTATCTGAGCCTTCTAATGAGTAAGACAGAGGGGTAGCTGGCCTCATGAACATATACAATTAAGGAAATAAACCTATTAATAAATTTAGAAAGGATTTCTACCTGCATCAGGGAAAATCCTCTTACCTGACTCACTTTTTCTGAAGTCTTTGCTAACAACTCATATACTTTAGGGAATGCCAAAAAAAAAAAAATCGAATTTAACCTCTGTTGATTTGTATTAAAGTCTTTGTTCTAACTCCCTTGTCAATAGAGCAATGAAAAGTCTATCCGTGCCTTTCAAAGACCTTCCTTTGCAAGGCGGTGGGCCAGTGGCCAGCTGAATCTTTAATCCGAGAATGATTTTCAGACTAATATTCGAACTCAAGTACAGAGATATTTCCCGCCGTCCATCCAAACAAAATGAAGTCAGCTTTGACTGTGCAAAATGTCGATGAATTCTTCAGAGTAAATCAGCCTTGTCAGGGTGATGCAGAGCTGTCAGCTCTTTGTGACATAATATAATATGAAATGATATTGAACAACATGCGTTTGGCACTAAATTGTTAGCGGGTTTTAGCTTTGACAGCAGCAAGTTTATTGCTTTAATCCCAAGGTCTTTTAACCCTCTTTGACATAAATTGAGGTTGGCTTTTGTGAAAAAAACTCCACTTTACTCTCTCTTCCTTTACCTAAAACTGCTTTTAACAATTTATGCTCGTACATCAGACACTCATTTTGAGTGACAAAAAGAAAAAAAGAGCTATTAGAATAGAAGGGGAGAAAGGCCAACCTAGGCTAAGCATTCTGGGTGTCTGTGGGTGCGCATGTCACAGCTTTCTTCAGGTGAGTATACATTTTAAGTCGTAACTGTGTGGCTCCCACAAGTAAAACGAGGCTGGGCGGCAGGCTCGGGGAAGGTGGAGGATGGCCGCTTCCAGGGAACAAAGGCTCATAATTGGAAGCAGAAGGCGCTTTTGCATTTTGCTCCAATTGAACACATTTCCAAATATGGGTTCGTGCCTTCCTCCTCCACCACCTACCCCCAAACATTTTTAGAGATCAAAGATGACTTTTCTTTTACATAAATAGTTTTGAAACACATTTAGTAAGTATGACATATAAACAAAGACTCCCCCAATTTTATAGCATAATTGTAGTGCAAGCAGCCGCGGGGCCGTGGTGTCGCAGAACAGGCTGAAGAAGGCACGGGGTCTGCTTGCGTCTCGCTCCCAGGCTGGCACTGTCTGCAGGGATGCCTTTGGAGAGGCTTCACAGGGAGGCCAGTCCACACTGCAGCTGGGGACCCGCCTTAGCCTCTCTGCCCTGGTGGGGCCTGTGGCAGATCCCAGAGGGGACTCAATTTGTACAGCCACCCCAAGAGCCTGCAAACCTCTGACGATGGCAACTAATTCCTCTGTTTGCTCGATTTGAAAGTTCCAGGCCTCCCCGGTGGTTCAGGGGTTAAAGTCTCAGTGCTATCAAGCTATTGTCAGCCACGGGCATGAGTTTGATCCCCAGCCAGGGAGGTGACCCACATGGCACAGCAGACCTCGCTTGTGTCACCTGCTGCTCCCCTCAGCAGTGGATTTTAGTGGATCCGCCTGTTCTGCTCCCCACTCTGTCTCTGATGAATCCTTTCACCCTTGCATCTCTGGCCTGTACCCGAGTTCTTGTGTGTATAAATAAAAAAAATAAGAATAAATTTTTAAAAAAGGAAGCAAGGATGCTTTAGTCCTGGATGGGGGTTGGGGGACAAGGACCCACTTAAAGGTATCCCCTCATCAATTAAAAAAAAAAAAGAAAGTTCTACTTTTTTCTGTATAAGTATACATTCAGTGTTTATCCCAAAGAAGCAGTCAGAAAATTGTGACAGTTCCTTATATAGTAGTAGTAGGTTGCAGTAGTTGCAAGTTTCTGGCTGCTACCTCATAAAGACCTGGGTTTAAATTCCAGTTTTGCTTCTTGATTAGACTATCACAGCTAGTTAGTTGCCTAAAATCTCTATGTTTGCTTTTCTCATCCATAAAATAGAGAACTTAATAGCATCTCCCTCTTAAGATTAGGAAGATTGAAAGATAAGGCCCAGAGAATGCTGCAATGTCTTTCTGGCTGTTATTATATCAGCATCTTTGCAGTTTTGTTCACCCGTATGGAACACAGAATCAACCTGCACTCATTAGTAGGTAATCACCCAGGAATGCTAAGTGCCACCAAAAATAATTTTGTGCATACCCTTTATGGATACGATAGGAATGCCTATTCAGAATGTATACTGTTGTATGTATTAACATGCATTTTAATTGGTTGTTAAATCCTATGATCTCTACCTGATAGACAATTTATTATACAATGCAATGTGTAAAATATTGAAAGGATATTCATCACTGGCTGTTCTGACTTGTTTCCTTCTCTTTTGGTTATGTGTATTCCCCATGATGTAGTATACATATCAAAACACTTACACAATAAATAGTTTAAAAACAAGAGGAAAAAGTTTGCTTCTGAACTGATCTCCAGTGGATGTGGTAGAAATTCCTTCTCCGCCATGATGGTTAGTTATTGGATTCTTGACTTTCTCGATGTCCCTCTAATCACATGAGCCCAGATGTGCCCATGAGACTCCAGATGCCATTTCATCAAGTGGAGAGCCAGGTGGGGCCAACACCTCCCCTCCCCATGCCAGGGGAGCCCAGCAATCCCCAGAACATCTTCACAAACCCTTGGTCTGTAGGTCATTGTCAAGTGGTCTGCTGAGAGACCCTCCTTGCGCCTCCATCTCCTCAAACTCCAGGATTATTTCTCATGCTGGTGTGTCTCTCTTTCTTCACAATTTCAGCTCCATTTCTCTGTGGGAGGCCCCGCTAGGGCTGGAATGGTGGTGTCCCCGTGTCATCGGCAAAGACAGTGGCCAGTGAGAAAGGTTTTACATGTGTGTGTTGTGATAAAGACTGTCAACTTCCTCGCTGCCTATTCTATTTCTAGAGGTTGAGATCCTGCTAACACATTTCTCTCCAGCTTAAATCTGTTATGTAGAAGTAGGCTCAGGCTTCAATTATTTTGCAAGTGGTTCAATAGTTCAATAAATTATTCAGGGCTACAGTTCACATTGATTTAACCAAATAAACTGATATGGTCATGTGAGATGACGGTAGTCACACCGTGGGTGGGCTCTCGACTCTCCCTTTGCAGTTGTTTTATTACTTTTTTCTAAAAAAGAAAATGCCAACAATTCATGCATTAATTATAGCCAAGCAGATGCAAAGGCAATCCACCTCTCCATTGTGACTCATGGTAAAAGGCTCTAAAATCCACTAAGTAGATAAGAAAGGAAGATCCAGCAGGGAACCTTGAACAATGAAGTTCCTCTGCTTTCCAGGAGAGGTCACTTTCCTGGGGGGAAGCCCAAGTCCTCAGCCTCTCTCAGCTGGTTTGAGAGTAAAACATTTCCCAGTGGATGGAGGGCCGCTGTATATAGATGGAACAATTTCCAAGGGAAGCCCTAAGGGCCGCCTATGGACTCTGTGGGCAAACACAGTAGCACACTAAATGCCTGGGGATGTTCTCAAAAGCTCTGTCTACACAAGACAACCTCTGCGGGGGTGCAAGACATGATCTCCAAGACCCAGGCAAGAAGCAAATCCCTGTCCGGGGCTTTGTCTTGTGACCAGGAGGTGACGCCCCACATGGGCTCTCCAGGATGGGGGCTCCCCCAGCTCTGCCATTTTGGTGGGTATGAGCAGAGAGATCGAATCTTCTGGAATACAAATTTTGCCTATGAGTTCCAGACTCAGTCCTCTGGGCCTGATAACCCTGGGACTCTTAGCAGGAAGGAGTCTTTGCCATTCACCATGAAGCAGCTTGTGGTATGTACTCTGACTTGAGGGACTCAAAGCCTATTGGCTGCCTGGTTGAACATGTCCCCAAGCCGCCAGGCTGCCGGGATCATGCTGACCTTCAACTGAAAAGAAAAACAAAACCTTCAACTGAGTCCCACCTACCGTGGGAAGCCGAGGAACCTCCCTCCCTAGTCTCTGGGGAGCGCTTGTGTCTTCTCCCACTTCCTTCTGGCTCGGAACTGCTGACGCATCTGGAACCTTGCCCTCTAGCTGATTTTTCTCTCCTAACCACATGGATACAGGCATGAGACGCCAGCCCTTTCTCAAGCTCCCCTTGCAGGAGATAGTCACTTGTAAACTTTCACTGAAGCCCCCAGAAGGAGGAGGGAAAGAACGTCACTTGCCATGGGCCCATCCTCCAACCTACACATTCTATCTCTTTTCTAAGCAGACACAATCTCCTCTCCCTTTTCAAGCCACGTCTGGGAATGGTGATAGGGGAGTCTCATAGTCCAAGCCCATCACAGTATATTTCTTAGCAAATATTTCAGAGGGACCTCCCTGGTGGCTCAAGGGTTAAACACCACACCATAAGCATCCACAGCCACTGCAGCGAGAATTCAATCCGGGCCAGGGAGCGGACCCACATGGCACAGCAGACCGCTTCCTTGCCCACTGCTCCCCTCAGCAGTGTATCTCGGTCCATCTGCCTGTTCTGCTCCTTACTCTGTTTCTGGTGAGTCCTCTCACCTGTCCCCCCCTGCACCTCTGGCCTGTACCCCAGTTCTTGTGTGCATAAATAAATAAACCTTTAAAAAAAAAAGCAAATGTTCCAGACGAGAGGAATGGGCGCACCTTTCCATTCAGGCAGATGTGGTGTGATCATTTGTGGTTTTAAATTGGGGCTCCTTTTCCCCACCCCTAAACAGAGAGAGAAATTGCTGTCAGGGTGACTTCTCAGGACAGCGGTTGCAAACTGGTTGCCTTGGACAGCGTCTGGCTCACAGATGTGATTTGTTTGGTTTGCAATGAATTTTTTTTAAAAAGCTAACATTTCAATATTAGTGGACTTTATCCCCAAACTATTAGATTTGCATCTTCATTTTAAAAGCCAGATGATGTGTGCTACTGAGGTTCACATTCCTGTGGGGTAGGGCTTGGCCAGTGCTGGTTCAGCTGCCCCCTCCATTTAGACCAGGAGACCCCAACTTCCCATGGCTCCACAGGCACAAGGCAGTCCTGCCTTGCATGGTCCAGCTTTAGGGGACAATGTGTGGTGAAATGAGAATAAGAGCTACCTACCTTGAGCAGTTCATCCATTTCGTTCTGTAAAATGAGGGTTACGCCTGCCCACTCTGCTGCTGTGAGATGTTACATTAAAATGCCCAGGAAAAATGCTTTGAACTCTTCAGAGGTGCAAGTGATAGTTTTAGATGCTTGGTACTTCAGACTCCACGAAACATCTGTATTCTACGTTCTCTTCCTTTACTCTTGAAATCCGATACTGTTTTAAGAAAGAGATTTCAGGGCCACAGAACTGACAAGTTGAATGAATTGACAGTTCTCTCTGATTTGATGCCCAGACACATGTTGACTCCAAATCTCTGGGACTCAAAGCCAAGCTTCGAGTGCAAGTTTGGCATTTTGGGGGTGTGACCATTTTTTTCAGGTCACTTGGGCTGTGTCTTGCTGATGGTTATCACAGGGCATGGAGGGTTTGCTCTCCAGGGATTCTGAGTTGTGTATAACACGTAGGCACAGTGGGAGGGCAGTAGAGATGGAATGTTCTAGGCTAGGCAGCCACCGCTGGGAGGACTTCGTAAGGGCGGAGGAATTACTTTAGATGATTAAGAATGCCAGAGCGCATCTGTTAGGGAAAATTCACAACTGATGTTTCATTCATTCCATCATCTTGACAGAGGGTTTGGTTTCTTTCACTTTGAAACTGTGGTGTTTGTCCGGTGACATTTCAGGAACACCAAAGGGAAGCCACCATGGGGATCAGTGGGTCTTGGGAGACCAACTTTGTCCAGTTGAGGGGCCCAGAAGAGTGATGCTTAGTTCCTTGCATGTTTTTTGACAACTTGCTAGCTGCTGTTCAAGGAAAGTAGTCGTGGGGCTATGACATCTAAAATAGATGTTCTTTCCACTTGGTGCTGGTGAGTGGGTTTGGATTCGGGCTGTGATTTCCAAGCTTCTGCACGCATCTCTTTCTAGAGTCTTAGGAAGGTGTATATTGGAAGAAACCAAGGATTTCAGCCCCCATCCAAACTGGTCATTTATTCCTAAGCTTGTTTCTTGGCATGTACTGTTCTGTGTGATATTCCTCAGCTGCTAACAGAAGCAAACGTCTAACTGACCCTCAGACTCCTAGCCCTACATGCAACCCCCTTCCAGGTGGGAGCAGTCAGTGCTGCCTGCAGAGTCTGAATCATTGCCCAAAGATAAAGGCAAATCACTTAGCTTTGGGCAGTGAACCTGTTCATCTGAGACACACTTAGAGTCCCCCAGAACTTGTCTAGAAATCACTGAACAAAATGACTACCTAGATGAGGACACTGGACATTCCCTGCTTCCCATGGAAGCATGGACTTTTTCCTGAGTTTGTGGCCAGTTCCAAATCCCAGAATCACTTTTCACACTCCCAACATCTTCACTATTTCAACTTTTCATGATTTTTCTTTTCAGGTGCTACTTTTCACACTGCCGAGAGATAGCAGTCACCTTCCTGCCCCACAGTCCTAAGAGTATTATGAGCTAAGCAGGCTGACTAACTTGCCAGAGAATTTATATGTAACAACCCATAACCAGCTGAGAATAAATTCAGGAGCCAGATCAATACATAATCCCTTACAGTCAGCCTGTTATCCCACCAGTTCTACATCACTCTAGACATTAATGAAAAGGCTGCTTTCACCATGGCCTGGCTCCTGCTGCCCCCAACTTTCTGGGGAGCCCTAGTTGACATGGAGGTGCAATGCCAAACTGCCACAGTGTCAAATGATGTAACCAAGAAATGTGACCGAGGGAAGCCCTGATATGTTAGTTGCCTGACTCATGGACTTCTGAGGCTGTGAATTATTTTCTATTAATCAGAGCTTTGAGAACCAGGTATTCCCCCACATGTAATAAATATAGGATGGGGCTTACTGATCCCCTGGCCTGCTCCTTTGTACTCTAACATAGGGCATGATCCATGAGGTCTCAGCACCTGGCCATGGGGGTAGACAAGAAGGCTTTCTCTTCTTGTGCATAGGATGGGGATGTGGAGAAGTTAAGCCAGGTGAGCAATGAGAAGGTATGATGGCCCCATCCCCCTCCATTCCTGCTTAACGGTTACGCCCTGACTTCCTGTACAAGGTGGCAACAATTAGATTGTATTAAATAACTTTGTCTTCCCCCTGACTTATGCACAAGATAAACGTGCCTTAGAACGTTGGTGTAATTAATTCCTATATGCATCGATGGATGAATGGGCTAACAAAATGTGGTCTATACATGGTCAGTCTTCACAAGGAAGGGAATCTGATCAATAACACACCATGGTTAGACCTTGAATATAGTCTGCTGAGACAGGGCAGACAAAAAGGGGCAAGTGTCGTAAGAGCTGAATATGTGAGTTTTCCAGAGTAGCCAGATTCATAAATGCAGAAAGTAGAATGATGGTGGCTAGGGCTAGAGGAGAGAGGGGATAGGGAGTTATGGCTTTATGGGGGTAGGGTTTCAGTTTGGGTGGATGAGAAGTTTTTATGGATGAGTGATGGTGATGATCATAAAATAGTGTAAAGGTACTTAATACCACGGAACTATATTCCCCAAAGTGACCAGAATGGTAATGTTTTCCATATTTTACCACAACTTAAGTGTATGCTTTGAGTGTAGGGTCCAAAGAACCCTTAAGATAGAAAGTCTTTATCTCAAGAACACTTTTATATTTTATTCTCAAAGACAGGACTTATTGTACATCGTGTCCTTGTTCATCAGTCAAAATCAGACCCTACCCTTAGAAAGCTTTCTCCCAGGACTTAATCAAAAGCTGTAAACGGATGGTCACTAAGACCTAGGTAAGCATGCTGCACCATTCACTTGTCAATAAATATGGTGGTGGTGACCTCAAGATGGCAGACCCCATTCATTTGTCAATAAATATGGCGGGTGGTGACCTCAAGATGGCAGACCCAGGTAATGGGGAGGCAGAATTGAAAAAGGCACCTTTTCCCATCTACCGGAATTACCACACAACACTGAATGTATAGAACCTCTGACACTTTTTCCTCCTTCCAATCTAGGGGTCACCCTCTCATTGACCCCCACCCTATCCTTCTCGATCCTCCATAGTAGTTTCCATTTAGGGTACGGGGTATCTGTTAATGTGCCACAGTAGACAACCAATTCCCTTAAGTAAACAAAACACAAAAAGTTTCTGAAATACATTGTCCAGGTGGACAAGCACTGCTCATTTTTATGTTTTATTTTCAGGTTGGTTATTGCTGGGGTAGAGAAGTGTTATTGATTTTTGTATGTTGATTTGGAGTCTGGCAATCTTGCTGAGCTCTATTATTAGTTCCAATAGTGCATGTGTTGATTCCTTTGGTTATTCTGGGTAGATGATCATATCATTTGCAGATAATGTCCTTTTTATCTCTTCCCTCCCAGTCCTTACCATTCTGATTTCTTTTTGTTTCTCCATAACATTGGTCATGACCTTTTAAGTAAAATTTCAAAAGCAAATACCCCAAGGCAGCAAAACAATGGATTAATTTTACTTTATTGGAAAATATACTTTTGTTCAAAGAAATCAAGAACAAAACTACTACATGATGGAAGATGTGTGCAATAGCTAAGACAACAAGGGAATGCTATTTCTAGAATATGCTAGGGATTTCTGCATCACAATAAGGAAGAAATGTTGGCCCAGTTGAAAATGGTCAAAGGATATGAATAGTCATTTATAGATGAGAAAACTCGACGCTAACAAGCTCATCGAAGAGGCGCTCAAAATCATTCGTAATCAGAGAAAAATGCAAATGAAAACAATAATGAGATATCTCTTTCTAGGTATTAGCCTAGCTCAGTAAGAAAGCTGGATATTGTCAAATGTAGGAGGAACGTGGACATATAAGCGCTCTGTCCACTTCCGGGGGCAAAGCGACTCTGTAGCAGGTCTGCAGAGCAGTTGAGCGGCCGTTAGTCAGACTTAGCACACGCATCTGCCACTGGGCAGGTGGCCCCCGGTTCCCACCACGTTCATATGTGGACATGCACCGGGACTTCGTGGGGCATTGTTGGACTTGTTGAGGTGCTGGAGGCAGAAAGGAGGTTTGGTAGGTCCACACCACCACCCACGCAGCACTTGGAAGAATCAGTTGAGCTGTGCACGTGCTAACACGGATGGTCTTAAAAGCTTAGTGCTGAGGGAGAGGCATGCAAAGCGTCTCCACCGATGCCACTTAACCGCAAATGAAGTCACACGCTTGCGAATCCAGAGGACACGTTTTGCAAGAATGCTCATGAATGAAAAACCAAGTGTGTGTTTTTCAAGATGGCTGCCTGAAGGGCGTGGGAATTGGGACAAAGGAAAGAACAAAGCAAGGGCAGGCCCTTGCACAGAGCGATGGTAGCAGTGCTCTCTGGTGCGAGAAGGAAATTAAAAAAAAAAAAAATTAGAAAAATAAGTAGAGCTAGAGTGACCAGGAGAAAGATGGCAAGAGGCTATCTGGTGTTTCCCAAGAGTCCCGTGAGCCTGCACCATCTCAAAGATGCCCTGCAGAGGTGGCACTTACTATACTTCACATGGCAAAACGGTGAGCGCTCAGAAATTCCATTTAATACAAAAGCGCTGTCCCCAGAGTTCTGGTGGCTTCCTGGGGAGCTTTGAGAAAAGGATTTGAGTACAATATGAAGAAGAAATTCAATGACTCCAGTGAAAGGAGCCCCTATCTCTCTTCCCACGCAGAGGCCTTACTGGAACTAGATCTCCTTGGAGGTTACATAGCTTATCAGGAGGACAGGGCATCTTGGTGTTTCAGCATCTCTGTGGACAGAGATGACTGGACAGGTGCAGTGGCTCAGGGTAGCTAAAACAGAGGTTGTGTGGCTCAAAAGGAAGGACTGTGCGTCGGTTAGAGGAATAAGAAAGGCTGATCGACCTAGGGAAATAGTGTTTGAAAGAGTATTTCCTAAGACTATAGGGAATTGCTTCCACTGTAACACAGATATTTATTATTACTCTTTATTTAGACAAAAGACAGTTGAACAGACACACAGTTGAGCATATCATATTTTGTTGTTTTATTTTTTGTTTGTGTTACTTAATGATCCATCTTGGGAATCTTTCTGCATAGATTGAAAGTGTCACTGAATGTTTATGGTGTATGGTACTGTATTGTATGGATGTACCATCATTTACTTAACCAGCGCCTTAGAGATGGACATAGAGGTGGTTTGCCTTTTTCTGCTCTTACAAGCAATGCTAATGAATAACCTTGCACAAACATCATTTCACACGCATGCATGTGTAACTGGAGGATAAATTCCCAAATGTATAATTGATGGGTCAAAGGGTATATACATATGTAATTTTGATAGATGGTGCTGATTTGCCCTCCGCAGGGGTTATAACAATTCATATTCCCACCAGCAAAATATGATGCCTGTTTCCCCACAGCCTCAGCAGCAAGCTATTACCAAATTGTTGGATTTTTGCCAGTCCAGGAGGTGACCATGGCATCTCAGAATTGGGGGGTCTCTTATTATAGTGAGGTTGAGTTCCTTCCTTATCTTTTACCATTTAAATTTCCTTTGGTATGAACTCTCTTGGGCCCTATTTTCTATTTGGCCATTGTCTCTTTCTTATACATTTCTAGGAAACCTATGTGTGTTACGCTTATTGTTTTGTGATTTTTTTTTAATCCAAAATTATTGTTGAGTTTCTCATCCATTTTTTCCTCAGTGTCTGAGATTTTTTCCCTTACATCTAGTTATAGGGTGATTTATTTAGTGGATTATATATTATTTCACCATTCTTAAGTTCCAAATGTAATTCGTTTTGTAGACTTTATGCAGTGCGTTACTTTTAATGCCCTGGTGGGTGTTTTAAAAATAATCTTAATCTGTTTTGTTTTTTTTTTTTCCCAAATAACAATGACATAAGGTAGGTTCTCTGGTTTGGTTTGGGTTTGCCTTAGTCCAGTCTCCACTGGATGTTAGATCTGCTGCAATGAAAAATGTGGACACTTTGCATCTTTTACAAACTCTGTAATAAAGATTATAGGATCATCTGACTGTTTAAAAAACTTGATAACATTTCTACCAAGCCTGCTTAAACCTGTTTTGGGTCCTTTTTCTCAAAAACTTTTAGACAGTATTTTTTAACAGTGAAAATTGGACAATTTACATTTTCGAACATTTTCTATATTTTCATCTTTTGTCACAGGTAATGTGTTTTCTCGTTCTTTCCCCTCTACTGATAATCCATTCTTTAGCTCTGTGGCTTTTTCACCTCTAACTCTGCTTTGATTAGTATTTTTTGCTTTTTTTCACTTTTGTTTTATTCCAAACCAAAATCATTTGGTTTTATTCATTGAATTTGAGTGACTACGTTTTTGCGCTGATGACCTTTTCCCTCTAAATGTCTTTTGGCTACATCCATAGTTCTGATCCCTCTAATGTGTAATCTTAGAACCCTTAAACTTGGGGATGTGTTTCTTCTCTAACTTCAGTATATGTCTGAGAGTGATTTTTGTTTATTTTTAATTTGTAGGTGGAAAAAGCATTCTCTGATTTTGTTATTCGTTTCTATTTTTGTTACACTGTGATCACAGAATATTCTCTATACTGTTTCTGGCTTATAGAAATTTATCAGGGATCCTTTGTGGCCGAGAATGTGATCAATTCTTTTATTAATATTTCATAGGCATTTGAAAAGAGAATAAGTGATCTATTGTTGAGGTATGTAATCTGTATGACTCAGTTCAGCCTGCCTTATTAATTGCTAGCCTGGGCTGCTAGATTCCAAGTTTTTGTCCACTTGGCCTGCAATGACCTGTCAGTGCTGAATTGTCTCCTGCAGCGACTGAACAGCTCGTTTCTCCATGCCGCTGCCATGACTTTGCTGCTGCCTTTTTGCAGCTGTGTCCTCTGTCGCATGGGTATTCACCACCGTGAACGTCTCCCTCTCGTTCTGTAAGTTGCATTTCTACATTTGCTTTAAGCACTCACTCTGAAGTCTACCTTCTCAGATAGTAAGAATACGGCCTCTGCTGCCTTCTGTTTACAATTGGAGTGCTTTTGGGTATTCTTCTGTTTTCAAACTTTGCTGAATAACTTGTTCTTCTATTTCTTGCGAACATTACCTGGAGGGGGCTTTGCTTTGTGAGTCAAACTGAAAATCTTTCTGACGATCATTCCAGCCCATTTACATTTGACATGGCGCCTGTTTGGAGTAGTCCTGAAATATCATTGTGTATTCAACTTTTGTTTGTTTCTTAAAATCCTCTATTATGTGATCTATTTGGTTTGGTTTGGTTCTCTGATGTTTAAATAAGTTTATATTTTGATCTAATCATAACTTTTGTATTTAGAACTTCATATGACACTTTTAGTTCTCAGCTCTCTTAAAACTATCATCTTCATTGTGTTTTTGTGTGTGTGTTTGTGTGTGTGTGTGTGTGTGTGTAGAACTGGGGTATAGGCCAGAGGTGCAGGGTTGGGGCCCATGAGAGGACTCACCAGAGACAGAGTGGGGAGCAGAACAGGAAGACTGACTGAAACACACTGCTGAGGGGAGCAGCAGGTGAGGCAGGAGAGGTCTGCTGCGCCATGTGGGTCACTCCCTGGCCAGGGATCGAACTCATGTTACAGTGGTGATAGTACTTAAACTGAGATGTAACCTCTAAGCCAGCAGGGAGGTGCCTACCATCCTCGCTCTCTACCATACTGGCAGTCCTCCTTTTTTCTTTCTCGCTGTTTTCCTTCCTTTCACTTTTAGTTTGTAATACGATATGTGTTAGTATATGTTATTAATATGTTAGTATATATTAGTAATATGTTAGTATATAGCACCTGCTTATGCATGCACGTCATAACTATCACGTCTTTGAATGATACCCTTAATTAAACGCTATGTGATCCTATATAAGACTATTGTTTCTTCTCTGTGATCTTCCTTTGGAGACTTACTTGGCTCCTGTTTTTTAAAATTTTTGACAAAATGCTTGGTCATAGCTTTACCCAGCTCTGTGAAAACATCACTGCTGGCGCAGGGTTTTTAAGTTTTGCCAACATTTCCCTATTTTTCTTGCTGATGTTTTCCTGTGGAAGCCTTGGCTGCCGCTTTTCATTGCTTGTAAGTGGGTATGTTTGATTTTCCTGTGTTAGGCACTAGCAGTACGTGGATGTGACGGGTGGCTTTGGAAAGGCTGACAGGGTTCAGGTGACCTTTTCTCCCTCACAAGCCAAAGGTTTTCTCTTCTCCATTGCTGCAGAGATAGACTACTTCCTACAACAACGGCTCTCACCACCTTTTTTGTTATTATTATTTTTCTTACAATGTTTGCTTTCTTTTCTTGGTTTAGTCCCCTTAGAATTTCCACCACCAATTCACCGTGCACCATCACCATCCTCTCTTGCGCTCCTCCCACCCCTGCCCTGATCCCACTCCCTCCCTCTTCCCTCCTTAATGTCTCTATTTTGTAGTTGTCTATTTATTTTTGTTTTGTTTAGCTGTAGTTTTGTCGTTGTTGTTGATGTTATTATACTTTTCTTTTCTTGTTCCTCTATACTCCTCCTATGAGTGAGACCATCTGGTAAATTTCTTTTTCCTTCTGATTTATCTCATTGAGCATCATCCTTTCAAACTCCATCCATGTTTCTACGAACATCTCTTATCTTTTTTGATTGCTGAATAATATTCCATTGGTATATATACCGCATTTTCTTGATCCAGTCGTCAGTTTCTGGGCGTTTGGGTTGATTCTAAGTCTTACCTATTATTAATAATGCTGCGATAAATGTAGGGGTGTGTGTATTCTTTTGAATTAATGTTTTGTGTCCTTTGGGTAAATCACTAGGCATGGGATTGCTGGGTCATCCATTATCAACAGGCTAAGAAATCTCCATACAGCTTTCCATAGTAGTTGGACCAGTTTGCATTCCCACTAGCAATGAAGGAGGGTTCCTCTTTCACCACATCCTTGCCAACATTTCTAGTTACTAGTTTTTTTGATATGTGCCATTCTTACTGGTGTATGGTCTCACTACCTTTCTGTCCCAACGAGACTAAACCGGATGCTCTGCTTTTGCACTGGCTTTTGAAAACAAGGAGGGTTTGTGCTTTGGGCTGTCTTTCTCAAATGTCTTTGGCTGGACTTTTCTGAGATATTCCAGCACTAGATACTCCACTCACTCACTGAGTTTCCTTTCTCCTGTTACATAGCTTCTGCCCAATCTTCACTGTTTCTTGACAGTTTTACATAATTTGGTGTTTTCAATCACATTTGCCTTTCAATTTCCCTGAAAATTGGTAAGCATTTTTTTCTATCTTGCATTTGTATATCTTCAGTGAGAAGAGAAAAATTCTGAACTTGTGAAGCAACATTGAAATCCCATGTCCAGTGAATTCCTTGACCGAGTTATTGAATTGATGAAGGTGGAGAGGGAGGAGGTGATGATGTGAAGACCCAGGGCTCCAGTCTGTGCGAGTTTCAGAAGAGATGGCGAGTGTGAATTATAAAGTTGAGTTCGAGGCCTGCGGGACACTCAGGTGGAGGTGGTTCATCTTCCATATAAATTTGGAACTTAGGGAAAGAGAAATGAGTAGCAAAGATTACTATTACCTTATGGCTTCTTCTGCCATTTATTCAGTGCTTGCTATGGTTCAGGGAATATAGAAATATTGTCTATGCAGTCCTAACAAGGAAACAGCCTCCGAGCCTCCTGTAGCAGGCAGTAGAAATGATATTTGAACCCCTGCTTCTCAGGTCCAAAAAAATCCACCAATATTCTTCCCCCTGAGTCCTGCCGTGTCTACAGTGGGTTTACCCCATTGCTTTGGTGCGCATTCTGAATTCAAAGATAAGGCAGCCTGTTCCACTGTGCTTTTCAGTGCTTGTGTGAAGTGAGTCAGCAGGGTCAAGGTCACCCCTCAGTGTCCCAACAGAGAATGTGGGCACAGCGGGCAGAACCTGGGTCATCTCCACAATTCAGGGCCCCACTGCGGTGGGTGAGACATGAGTTTGTGGTTGACAGTGTTGCACTGGTGTCACGCACAGTGATTCAGGTGACAAAGCAGGGGCATGGCCTTCAGCCTGGGGCCTAAAATGGCCAGTACCAAGGAAGCCAGCGCACCCACATGGACGCGGGCTCAACACAGCTATGCCAAACATGCCCTATCGCTTAGAGAAGTCAATTTCGAACAGGGGTTTTTTTTTCCCCTTCCCTTGTTTATAAGAAACTATTGACTGCTTTGCGCTAGACCAACAGGAAATGGGAGATGTTAAAAGGAGACCTGTCCAATTAAGATGGCATTTGTCTTTGAAGTACAGTGTCCCTCTGATGTCCCCAGTGACACCAGGTGTGCTGGATGGAAATGGACATTAGAGAAAAGGCAACGCTACATTGATTTTTAGAAATCATGTTCCTTCACATGCATAGGTGTGTGTGTGTGCGTGTGGTGACAGAATACAAATGCACAAAAATATTTCTTAGATTCCTGTCACCTAAATGTGTGAGATAGGTTACAGTTAGATAATTTCATACTTATTTTTGTCATTGGTAATTAGGCTTTTCAAGAGCTTATTTTCAAGTCGCTATCATGGTACCTACTACGTGCCAGGCTTTGGGATAAGAGAATTACATTCAGTGATATGATTGAATGAGTTAAAATACAGAAAATGCTGAGAACTGAGTCCAAAATGAGTGCTAGCTTTCAGTATTAAAAACAAAATCATTATGTTACAGATGAAAAGGCTGATGTCCGAGAGACCAAGACTTGTTTGGGTTTTGCAGGAGTTAGGAAGAAAGTGAGATCTATGTTGAAGTGAGGACTCGAAAGCCAAACAGTGACTGTTCCCTTCCTGAAAAAAGATATCATGAAACGAGAAATGAAACTTAATGTGATGAATTCCTGAGATAAAATTTAAGAAGTGAATTGCAAATTTTTCTCTGAATAGTCAATAATTCAGATAGTCTTACTCAAAAAAAAAAAAAAGCTGGAAGTGGGCATGAGATATAATTTAGTGATAATCTTATCAGCTATTCCTGGACCATAGATCTGTCAGTTTCACATGTCCGTGTCCATGTCTCTGCAGTAAATCATCCACAGATGACACTAGATGTGCCACGATTGTTATTGGCCCATCTTAGCTCTGCTCAGAGAAGGGAGATGCCCAGGGCTCTTGGAGATGTATTTCATCCAGCACTTCCTTTTCTCTTTGATTTCTTGCCTTTCAGAACCTACTGTCAACCTTATTCCTTCCAGATCATTCTGAGTGGTGTCAAGCAAAGTGAGTTATGCGCTATTTTTGTGATCTTTCCTCTTTGTTACACATACACACACACTGATCTGTTTTTCAATCTTCTTAAAAGACCTGTTTGCTGTGTGTATGTGTGTGTGCATGCGTGTGTGCATGTGTGTGCATGTGTGAGTGTGAGAATTACAAGAAGTTTTGTCCAAAAGAAACAGAAAGGTCACACCTGGATTTTCAGCACCACTATAGTAACCATGTAGGGTTAGAGAAATCAGGTCTTTCCACCCTCCCACCACTGTGATGATGGACACCTGCGGTGCTGCGAGCATTCCAGGGTGGGCATGCGCAAGTGGGCACACCTGAGTTGGACACGGGCTTAAATGGGCGGCGTCATGAAGATTCCAGGACCGAAAGAACCAACAGGACCGACCAACAGCGAGAGCACCAACGAGCAGCAGCAGAGAGAGAGAGAAGAAGCAGCTGAGAGGGTGAGATGCGCCCATGCCTGCCATGTACCTAGCCACCTCTACTAAATAAAGTATAAAAAGCCACCGAGGGCTCCAAGACTCTCCTTCCTTGACTCATCTGCCCAGAACCATCCCAACCCTGCACAGTGCCTCCTTTCCTGCTGCTACGGACCACTAAATGGTTCTCTCTTGTTTTGGTCTGAGGAACGACAAGAAGCTCACTGTCAAGAGGGAATTAACATCTCCCCTCTCTCCTTTTCTCTGGCTGCTTTGGACAAGCAAATAACAACCAATATCTACAGTGATGTTCCATTTAAGGGTTATCACCTACAGACTCTTTATATATTCAGGTGTAAACTACCTTCCCATCTCCATTTATTACACGTTAAGCAAGAGAATGAATTCTCTGCCTGCAGATTGCAGCAGCATCTGCTTCCATCAATGTTAATGCCACAGTTACAAGCAGGAGTAGCTGCAATGAAGATTCTGGAGCTGAAGTTAAATAGGGTCAGTTAATCCACGTTTTTAGTTCCCTTCAAAAGCCTGCCACTAAGGGGGAGGATTGGAAAGGTATCTGCCGTGATATTTTTGATTGAAAATAGAAAATCCAACTCAAATTAGCTTCAACAATACAAGTGCTGTATGGCCTCACTTAACTGATTGGTCTTTAACTTCAGGAGAGGGTTGATCCAGCAACTTAATGATATTGCTTTGCTCTCCTTTATTGGTTATCCATCACTATGTTACAAATTACCTAAAAACTTAGTGGTTCGCAATCACCAAAGCCATTTGTTATTTCTTTGTTTCTATGGGTTAGGAATTCTGGAATTTCAGTTGAGGATTCTGGCTGAGCATCTCTTATGGGGGTGCTGTAAATAAAAGGCTGTCTCAGTGCTCACACATGGTCTCCTCACAACATGCAGCTGGCTTTCTACGACGAAGAAGCTAAAAGAAAAAGCGCCAGGTAGAGGCAATCCAATAGTTCTAGGATGAAGCCTTGGGTGACTTCCACCGCAGCCTGTCCGTCAGAAGTAGCTCTAAGCCCAACCTTCTGAGGGGGTCACAATTAGGCACATCTCTGGCAGCAGCTCACGCTCAGCCTCTTGTTGCTCTAACAGGTCTGCTGGTGACTCTCAGGCCCCTGGCTCCTCATTCACGCCCAGCAGGGAAGAGCTATTCCAGAGCTTCCAACCCACCAGACAACTGAAGCCAGTTGCCAACCTGTAGCCAGCATCCCTGCGGTTGGTGGGGTAGGTGATTCTGATTAGCTTTGGGTCATGTTCATTTAGGCCAATTAGCCCCAAGATGAGAGCTGGGAAGGTCTTGAACTCCCCTGAGTTTCTGGGCTGTGTGTAGTGGTGGGGGGAGCCTCCAAGACAGCCCTGGATGCTGAGTGGCCACTGGGAGTGGCGGGAGAGAGGTGGGGTGGGCAAAGGTCACCCAGGTATGGCCTAAAGTCAATTCCTCTTGACCAATCTGTCATTTTTTCAAACTAGCTGGCTAAGGAAATATGAAGAAAAAAATCCACAAACTTATTTATTTTAGGAGATGACCTCGGAGGACTGCTGGAATGGGGACTCTTGAAGCTCACCACCGGGTCTGGGCAGGGTGGAGCAAGGCACACACAACTCCCTGCTGAAAGCAGGTGGGCACGAAGAACAGACTTTGGGGTGAAGCACCAGTCCCCACTTAACTCCTTGGCGGTTGTCTCCTTTCCTTGGAATTCAAACCTCCCGGGGTGGGGGGTTTGACCCTCAAGGGCCTGAAACAGTGTCTGTGCACAGGTGCTTGAGCTGCTTACAACTCGCAGATGTGAGGAAGCAAATGAACTTGCTGCTTCCGCTCTGGGTGCCAACTCCCAGCCATGTCTGTTGTGTCACTGGGTGTGACACCGAGCACTGAGGCGCCCCCAGGGGGTGGGGGATGCGGGCGGGCAGGTCCCGGTCAGCTGTGCCAGGTGTCCTTGCTGGCACCGGAGTCGCCAGGAGATGGGGGACAGTGGAGCAGAGCAGCGCGAGCCTCAGGACCCCGGCTCAGAGGTGGGAGAAAAATAACAGCTAATGAATTTCTTTTCCTAGCATTCCGCTAATGTATATATTTATATAAAGAGAAACAGATATAAGGAAAAGTTTAGGAAGGAGAAAAGTTACAGAAATCACCCCACTAAAATTTGAATGCAAACCCTTCCAAGTGAGGTCGATGAGGACAGTCGCAGCAAGCTGGGGCCTCCCCAGGCTCCCCTGGTGCCCTATAAGGGGACGAGGTGTCTTTAGGATGGAGTGGCTGTGGTGACCTCAATGGGCATCCCCCCCAAGCTGGGTCATCACTGGGTGATTGCTCAGTCCTCTCGGGATGCCCATGCCCTTATCTTGCTGGGACTAGGCCCCAGGAGGGCTGAGGACCAGGTCCTTCTTGGGGACCTAGTAGCAACCAAGCACCATCTTCCTTTCTTCTCTCCTTAGGGCGTTGATGCAGAGTCCGGGGCACTGGCTTTGCGGGGGCCATCATTTTGCCCACCTGAGGTGTGCCTGGGGGCTGCTCTGTTCTCCCCTACTGCAGGCTTGGACTTGAGGCTTGACCTCCTGGGAGAATGATCTCCCTCGACTTCCTGTTAGCCAGCTCTGCCTGGTGCAGTGAGCTCTGGGGCCGGAATTGAAGGGAGGGACAGGGAGTAACAGAAAGTACAGAACGACAAAAACATTAGCTACAGCGTCGAAAATGGTCCGGATCGGATGGGAGGGGTTGGGAGGGGGCTTCTGTTTAGGGTGCATGCTGTTAAAGACTGAGGCGTTCTGAGGGGGGGGTCACACACTTTGTGAATCCACTGACAACTCAAAACTGGTGACGATGGCTCATTTCATTATGGCTGTTTCACAAATTAAAAGCAGAATGAAAAAGCAACCAAAAAAGTAATTTCTAGGACCATGTCTTTCTCTTGGCTATCTTCAGATTGGGTTGTATTGCAATAGATAGAAACTGATCCCATAGACAGAAACTGATCCATCCTACTCTACACCTAAAATTTATCTAATGGTGCCAGTCAATTAAGTCTCAATAAAACTGGAAAAAAATCTTAAACCCAAACAGATTTTTGAGTGATAGAATCTCTGGTCAGTAAATACTTTCCTCTTGATAAAAATCAAATACATAAGAACAAAAGCATCACTATTAGAAAACAGCTGGGCTGTGGGGGACTTGGGCAGGAGATGCACTGGGGAAAGTGGGTGGAGTCAGCCGTGGCTGGTGGGAGGCAGGCGGAAGGTGGGGAGACCCACGCTGGGGGACCAGGAGTGCTTAGGATTCGGAGTACTGTCAGGCCAAGATCATGCTGAGAAGGTGGCCCTTTGTCTGCCTTAAGAAATGAACTGGTGGAGAATCAGCTTTCTGTCAGGTGAGGCTGCAGTTCGGGCAGCACGTGGAGGAGCAGAGAGCGGGCAAGAAGGCACATGCCTTGAGCAGGGCAGGCGGCCTGCCAGCCGCTCACAGCCCCTCCTCGGCCTGCAGGCCAGCGGTGGTCTTCCCTGAAAGCCTACTGTGTGTCCCCTGACAAGCCAATCTGCAGTGTTCGCTCCCGTAGCTCCCCAAACGAGCCTTTTGTGAACCTGAAAGTGTGCGTGCATGTACGGGTGTGTCTGAGGGCATTCTTGCATTGTGCATAGTAAGCACGTGCATGTGTGCATGTGCAGGTGTGTGTAAGCGCACTTGGAAACGCAGGTGTGAACATGAGCGTGTGAGTGAGTGCACTCGTGTGTGTGAGTGCACACAAGTGCAGGTACATGTGCGTGTGCAGGTGTGAGCGTGAGTGTGTGTGTGTGTGCAGGCTATTTCAGGACGTGTTCGCTGACTGATTAATGCTCAGTAATACGCTCCCTTCTCCAGCCTGTATCCAGTGAGTCAATAGTCCTATTTGCTAAAATGTCAGCTCAATGATAAAGGCTTCTAGAACATGAAGCTTTAGGACCCTCCTGCCCCCACACCTGGATTCAGAACGAAAAGGCTGCACATTATGACATGGTGACAGATGCTTCACTAGAGGATCTCTGTGGACGAGTGCTGGTTGCTCTCAAGAGAGAGGAGTTCGGGTGACTGATGCCTTTGTGGGAAAGGTGGACTGGCCATCAACGCTCAGAAGGACTGAACGTCCAGGTGGACGGAGGCTGAGGGAGCCGGCCTGTGGTACCAAGCAGGGTAGTTTGGGGGGTCTCATGGGTCCCTGGATTGAAGCGGCTCAGAAACTAAAGCATCCCTCTCCTGAAGGCGCTGCCAGCAAGGTGCTCGATGAAATCCACCAGAATCTGGAACATTTCTAATGAAAACTGGATTTTCTTATCTTCTCTTCCATAGAGAGCGCCTGATTAGTAGTTCAGAGCTCGGAGGAATTAACCATATATCACTTTAAATGTTTATTTTATGTCCAGCTTATTCTAACATTTTTATTCATCTTAATGAGAAGTAATTGGGCTTCCTATTGCAGTGTTTCATTTAAAAAAGGGGAATATTAATACGGAATGAAAGCATGCTAAAATCCATAACTATCTTCCTGGCTTTTACCATGCTTCTATCTATCCCAGAAGTCACTATTTTAGATTGAAAATAGTATTCAGTGCATTTGAACCACATCCTTCCTGGAGCTGGCAATGCCTTTATTGTATGTCATTATGTCTTCTGGGAATCCTGACATTAAAACATATCCTTGGTTCTCACTTAAGCCAATTTTATAGGGCAGGGAAAGAAAAGACAACATTTTGCAATGAAAGCACCTTCTCCCATCTGGCAAAATGGCTTTCTGGACTCTATTGTGGCTCATTGTCTAAAAATAGGATGAAGACAAATTGTTATCATTTGCGAAAGCCCATGACAATAATGATAAATGAACAAATTTTTTTGCCCTCTGAAGTCATTGCTTAAGGCTTTCTCTGGGATCAACAGTGTTGAACTGGTAAACTTTCCTCATCTGCATCCGCAGAAGGTTTACAAATGGCTTTGTAAACAATTTTAGCCCGACCGTTAATCTCCCCCACAGAACGAGGCCTGCGAGATAGATGATTGATTTGCAATTTAAAATGACACTGAAACCCCTGAAACAGATATGAAAGAAACTTTCAGTGAATAATGTTTTAGTTGACAAGAAAAGATAAGGCACATCTTTCATCTGATAGTGGGCTGTTTTTGATAAATATTGTTCATAATGGAGAATTTTGGAATCATTAATGTGTGGATAGAACATTACTACTTTTTGACTGGGACTTCAGAAACCAGTTTCTTTGGGCAGGAATTTTGTTACATGAAAAATGGAAATGGGGGAGATGCTTGACGCGCTCCCCGCTCCCGTGACCGACCCCAGTCTAAACCCGGAAGCGGGAGCGCGGACCTCAGAGTCGCACCTCCCTGCCTGGTGCCAGCCAGGGTCCCTGGTTCGCGTCCCCCTTCTGGCTTGCGGCAGGTCAGGAGAGCTGTAATTCCTGCCTCTTCGCTCTGTTCTTGCCGTGAGCTTTTCCTGCGCGCCAGCTTGTCCTTGCCCACGGCCTGAGAGCGGCACTGACCAGGGTGGATGGGTGACTGGCCGCTTGAGAGCTCGAGAGGACCCGTCTGCCTTTTTGGTCATCCGCCCCACCCATATGGGGCTTCTTTCCCCGTATCCCTCAGCTGCACACGCCCTCCCCCCGGCCGGTGCCGGCTCCCTCAGAGAGCGCGACTGTGGCCCCTCAAACTCAGGCCGGCACAGAGAGGGACGCCCCGGCCCTCGAGCCCATGCGCCCTGAAGCTCGGTCAGAGCTCCCCTCAGCCACGCTGGGTCCCCCTGCCCACTCTCCCACATGTCACGGCGCTAGCTGGGTCCCAGTGCACGTGGCCCCTCCCTTCTGGCGGGCCTGGCAGCGGCTGCATCTCCTCCCGCACCTGGCACGCCAGAGCCCTGAACTGATAGGAGTAAAATAATAAAAATGATGACGCAGAGGGCCCCAGACGCCACCCAAGCTGTTCATTCCAGGAGTCTTGTGTCCGTAGGAGGTGTTCAGTCCTTCAACCCACTCAGCTGATGTGCTTCGCATCTTTAAAACCATGCCCCTGAATTTAATTTATTTAGCAGCTCAGACATGGGACCTACTATGTGTCAGGCACGGTTGTAGGTGCTGGAGACACAGAGCAGCAGGCGACAGAGGCAGCCCCTGTGCTCTCAGCTGACTTCACCTGAGTGTTGAGATTGCAGGTAAGCTTAGTGCAGGTGCCGTGAATCACTGCACTGCCGACCTTGTGCCTGTGATCACCTCTGCTTCTCACAAAGTGAGTTTAGGCCTCCCTGGTGGCGCAGCGGGTTGAGCACCGCACTGTGAAACATCCATAGCACAGTAGCGCGAGTTCGAGCCCCAGCCAGGGAGGGGACCCACAGGCACAGCAGACCTCTCCTGCCTGCCCGCTGCTCCCCTCAGCTGTGTGTTTCAGTAGATCTGCCTGTTCTGCTCCCCTCTCTGTCTCTGGTGAATCCTCTCACCTCCTGCAACTCTGGCCTGACCCCAGCTCTTGAATGCACACACACACACATGCACACACACACACAAGAAAAGGCAAAGTGAGTTTAAAGCATTTTCATAGTTCTCTCCACTTGGCTCCACCTCATCAATGTTGCCTCCCTTCTCCCACCCCAAATTTACAGTGGGGTTGGTTGGAGACGAATGAGACCATCTCTTGTGTGATAGTGTCAGGAGCTGGAGCTTGGTACGGGTGCTTGGGTTACGAGGGTACATGGAAACATGGTGTGAAAACCCTGGGGGGAGGGGTGGGGGAGGGGAAGGAGGTGGGAGAGGGGGATGCGCAGGGTATGGAGCTGGCACCAGCATCAGCACCACCCAGTTCTAGGGCGAATGTCTCCCCGTCCATCTATATGCTGGGTGAGGGCTCAACCATCCCCTGCGTATGCCAGTGTGGCCTGTGCTTCCGAAGGAACCCAGCGCTGATCCAACCTGGCGGGGCCTCTCTCCCCACCAGGTTACCTGTAGATTGACCCCTTCTCTACCTGGTTCTCAAGACCCTGACCACTCAGCCCTAGTACTCAGTGCCTGCCCTGCGTGGCCCTGACCAAGCAGCCCCCAGTGATCTGTAGACGAGGCCCTGGCTTGGAGCATTGGAGGGGGCCTAGGCTGGGGACCTCCAGGGCGGGAGGGATGGTGGCAACCAGTGCAGTTCTCCTTCCCGGCCTCCCCCACCAGCCCCTTCTTACCCTTTCTTCCCCCACGCTCTCCTCGCCTACCCCTGGTGACCCAAAGTCATGATTCTGCTCTGCTCAAGAGATATGGGGAGCGGAGCGCCCAGGAACCTGCAGAGGGCCGGGCCCTGCACCTCGGAGATGGCACCTGCATGTTCCCGTGTGCCCTCCCTGCCACCTCCCAGGAACTGCAGTGACTCCACCGTGAGCGGATAAGCCAGGCCCTTGCAGACAGCAGCAGCCTGCCTGTCCTCGGGGCGCGTCTTTGCCAGCCAGCCTGGGGCACTGCGGAGATGCGGGCTCTGGGGAAGGGCCCCAGCTGCACCAGCCTCTTGCTGACCTGGCCTGGACAGTCCAGGGCAGAGCGGCTCCCGGACCGGCTGAGATGCTCACGCTCTTCACCACGCCAGGAGAGGGTGTCTGATGTGATAAAAGCCTGACTCCGCCTTACCATCCCTTTTAAATAATAAGCCGTGGCTCCAGCAGCCCCACTTTAACGCTAAGTGCACAAGGTATAAATTGCTTTGATAACCATATTCATCCCCTACCTTATGTTTTGAAGTATTCCAACTAGCTTTACTTTTATTAATGTATTTCTTTTATCTTTCATCTGAATGGTGTTCTCTATGTAAAGTGACCAAATGTGATTAATGATGAATAGATTAAGATAGGACAGGGTGTTTGAAAAATGACTTAAGGACTGCATGTAAGTCACTGGCTAGAGTCCCAAAATGCAAATTCTGGTTAAGTTAATGACTGGAAAATCATGATAGCCCAACTGCATGAGCTTCTGCATTATTTAAAATTGCTTTATAAACAATAAATAATTAGCATTTTATGTTAGAACGAGTTAATTATTTCTTAATTATTTCTGTAGGTATTCTGGTTCCAGAGTCAAAAGTTCCAGTGTAATTGACACGTGGACCTTCCTGCCCCAGCCTGGCAGACCAAAGTCCCTAAGTTATGTCCGCTTTGTAAATGGTGCGGGAGTGTTCATGTCCCATTAGAGGTCGGCACTTTATTAAACCGTCTGAAATAATCTAGTTTGTAGGAGGCTTCTTCCCCTAAGAAGAGGCTGTGCGTTCTTCAGGATGGGGTTTTAGGCAGGGAAATTGTTTGTGTGCCTGAATCCGCCTTCTCCTGACAAACGAGCCTTATCATCGGGGCGGCTCGGTGCTCTCACTCACCCTCTCAGGAGCTGGGAGCTTTATGAAAAATAAATTAATAATGCATACTAAATTACATCTGCAAGAGACATTTAGGTGTATATTGCAGTCTTCAAAGATGATTAGATTTACGTTCTGTTCAAGGGGACTTGTCACCCCATCTTCCGGGCGTGTCTTGAGCCTCAGGTCGCTGGAAGCCCTGCACAGTCACGGTCACAGAGGCCCTGCGTTCTGGCCTCCGAGCTGCAAGGTGGGTGGTTCGCACCAGCCACCGGGGGAACCCGAGGCTGAAGGTGACTGGACCGGGCGTCCAAGAAAAAGCCAGAGGCTTCTGGACCAGCAGATGCCTCTGTGGCCCTGGGGATCCCCCCCCTTTGCTCAGCCTGCTCACCCCCTCACCCCCCCATGCCCTGTCCGAGGACGTCTCCATCACGGGAACTCCGCACAGGAGAACGGCCAGTTTGGAGATTTTTTTGGTTTGTTTGTTTTGTTAAACTGCAAAGAAGGGAGAAATACAGCAGCATCGATTGTTCAATCCTCGCTTCTGCTCCGCAGTGTCCGCACACAAAACTCGCTGCTTTTGTAGTGGGAGGAGAGTCGGTATTTATCAGGGTTCAGAGCCAGTTCAGCCACACACTTGACAAATTATTTGTGGAATTGTTGTATTCATAGTCACTTAAATAAGAATCTGTCAACACGAAGGCTGAGCTTTGTTGCAGTGGGTCCCTGGTTTTCCCCGCACACCCAGAGAATGATGGATTGGAAGTAATGCAAATTCACTACCATTTTATATGCTGGTGCCTTCCTCAGAGACAGGGAACATAGCTCAGGATCATCTTGTAAAAGGCCGTGACGGTAAAGGCCTGCTTCTGTGTTGGAAGCCTTGCCTTTTCTTCTTCCTCCTCCTCCTCTTCCTTCCTTTTTCCAAATGGGACTTTAGAGCAGGGAAATGGAATTCAGATATTTTCCTCACGTCGCATTTTGGAACGCACGCCTCCCGGCAGGTGTGCATACTGCCTTTTTAGGCTAACTCATACATATGCTGAACTGCGTGCCGTAATTAAAACAAATTGATAAATATAATTATTTGGTTTTATGGCAACTTAAAAGTTAATGCCCCTTAGCAGGATGCGACGCCTTAACGCTGAAGACGAAGTGGGAAGAGCAAAGGCCTAGGGTCCAGCAGTCCAGTCACACTCAGCCTGGTGGACGTTGGCCCCCAGAGGCCTGAGGGGGTGGCCTCACTCTGTAAGGAGGGCAGAGCTGGGCTCTCATTGTCCCCTATCATGTAAGGAGAAAAGGTGTTTCCGGAGTTCTAAGGTTTGAAGGGGCGGTATGCTGGGATGCCCAGACTTTGGGTGGCCCTTTCAGGCCCCTGAGGTCTGCCTCTGACGAGAATTTTTGTGTGTGGTGGGAGCCCTGGGAACAGATTTTTCTCCGTGGATGTCTCTCTGGAAAGAAAAGCGGCATCTTTTAAAGGGCCTTTTGCTCTGGTCTCTCCTGACTGAAGTTAGCACCTGGGAGTCAGGAGGTGAGACTGCGGCTCAGGTGAGACCGGGCACAGCTTCTCTGGATCTAGGGGAAGTCGGGGCTGGTCCACCCACCCCAGAGGCCTCTAGGAACTTAACTCTTAAAACTGCATTGAGAACCAAACCCAAACTCAGGAACCCCACTACAGACAACCCCCAATAGCGCCCCAGAAAGGAATAAGAATCTCTGCTGTTTCCCTCTCAGTGGAAACTTTGCAAAGGAATGCTGTTGCCTAAAAACATTTTTTCGAACCACCACGATTTGCATCACGGGGTATTACATCCATGATCCCCATTTTTAAAAACTGCTGGAGAGCAATAAGAAAAAAAATAGAAAAACCCAATGTAAAACAAAATCCCACGTTATATAACACGTCCTCTCAAAACCACTGAAAAATATATGTAATATTTTGAAATCACTGACTAATTATTTCTAATCATCCCATAATAATTTATGGAGACACTCACTCCTTTGGACGTGTTCCTGTTTTGATCTAAATGTATTCCCGAACATGCTGTCAAACCTCCCAGTCTGGCAACTGATTTGGTTTTGCTGAATTTCTTTCGTGTGTCCAGATCTCTTGCCAATGAGGCTGTGGAACATATTTTGACAGCTTTGTCGCTAAGTTTGTTGCTACTTGTGTCTGGAACGGGTATCAAATTTCAGAGATTAATCTGTTTGTTTCCTCCCTGTTCACTATGTCTGGAGGGTGGCACTGGTTTGCCGGAGCTGCTGCCGGGCCGAGGAGCCGTCGGCCTGGTTCGGCCTGGTCAGCCAGGGTGTGGCCGTCTTGGGAACAGGGATGCGCGAGCTCTCGCCGTGCTTGGCTGCCTGGCACCAAGAGTCTGGGGCCGAAGGTGGCCACCGTGTACCAATATGTCCTTGTGGAAGCCGAGGTTTCCGCTGCACGAGGCCTCAGTGTCGACACGGACGAGGTGTGGCTTCCCCGTTGCCTGAGTTCTGTTCAGAGAGCAGACTTGACATTTGATTCAATTTTGGTGAATTGCAAACTCGAGACAAGCCTGACAAGAAAGAAGGCTGTGTTTCATTTCTCTTTCTGTACTTCATTCTAGCCTGACTAGGTACTGCTATTCTTATTGCTGATGGGCCCCTTCAGAATCTTCTAGAATAGTGGCTCTCACAGCGACATCAGTTCCCCTGGGAACTTAATAGAAATGTCCCACCCACCCCCCTCTTCCAAGATCTGCTGAATTGGAGACTGAGGGTAGGCCCAGAAAGCTGTGCTGTGGTGAGCCCTCCAGGTGGTTCAGGCGTACCCCAAGTTTTGAATTTGTTCACCTAGATTGTCACCCTGTTACAGGGCAACCCTAATATAAAATGGGTTTGCCTGACTGGGTTCTTACCCGCGCGCTCGAATTGCACTTATAATGCCCCAACTGCAGGCACACACAACAAAGGTTAATAAAGGGTTTTATTTACAAGGGAAGGAGAAATAGCGTAGTGAATAACACAGGGGGAAGAGAGGGATACAGATTTGTAAATATCCTACCAGTTCTTTGGAGCTGGAACTCAACGATGCGCTGAGAGCTGACTTCCAAGAGAGAGAGAGAGTTTCTAAGGCCCACGTGTCTGCTTTTATATTTAGCCTGGCTGCTCAACTCCACCCCCTCAGGTCCCAGTGATCCACTCTTCAGTAATGACCTTATGGGATTTGTAGTCCTTGGATCTTGTAGGTTTGGAATGGGGGTCGAAGTCCATAACCTATTTGTATAATCCATTCAGGAGGGTCTTTCCCCCTAACAATTCCCCCCCAAGGTGGTCCCAGGAAAAGGGGAAGTTCCCAAAATCCTGGTTCCGCCCTAGGTGGGTGGAGCTGAGGATAAGAAGATTTCTGCAGAGAAGAGAGAAGGGAAGAAGGGAAGATAGAGAACAGCAAGAAGACCTGGATGGGGCACGTGAAGCAGAGGGACATGTGAAGAAACTGTGCTTGCTTTTTGGTCTTGGACTGGTTGGAACAGATGTGGGTGAGAGACCCGTGGGGAGGTTAGCAATGGCAGCTTTCATCTTAATTTTGATTTTGCTCTTTTCCTCCCAGATTTGTCTAACTCTTTCTAACCCTTTTCTATGGGTCTCTACTGAAAGGTCCTTTGGACGTGTGGCAGGCTCTTTGGCCTTGCTTTGGGCCAATCCTATTTGGCTAGACTTTTACCCTCAAGGAAATGGGTAACTTTAAATACTTAACTTAATAACTATAGTCTTTGTTCTTTCTTTATTGTACCCTAGTTGTATTAAAGTTCCTTTCCATTAAAGGTTTTGTATATTTGTCTTAATACGGCAAATGGCAAAACCCATTCAGAGAGGGCAAACTTGGGAGTTCTAAGTGCTCCTCTCCCTGCCCTGTAACAACCCCATCATCCCATCAAGTTTCATGAGTTTTTCTGGTCGTTGACGCCCGCGGGTCCACTTAAGGTTTGTGTTGTCCGCCTGTGTTCAGTAATAACTTTATCGAATCAAGTCATTAAAACAAAGCAGCGTGGATGTCAGACATTGACATTTACGTGCCTACCCGGGTGCTGACCGACGGGGAGTCTGGAGTGAACCATCGGCCGCCATACCTCAAGGAACTGACAGATTAATGGAGCAGAGGCAAGGCACCGGGCCATGACCATCCAGTTGGTTACGTGCAGGGCACCTCGGCCAGGCTGATGGGAGGGGGCTGGGAAGCGGCGTCTAGGTCTTGAGCTTCAGGTCTGGCGAGGCCAGGGTGGCAGGCACCTGGGCAGAGCCATGGTTTGTGCACTGGCCTGAGACAAGTAAAAAGGAGGGGAGTCATTCCAAGAACATCAGGTAGGCATGGCGGATGGAAGAGTGAAGGCAGACAAGATGATGCAGGAGAAAGAAGCTAGAACTTTGGAGCCAGGCTCCAGGACTGGAACTATTGAAGAGTTTAAGCTGTAGTCTTAGTGGCTGCAGCATGGAGAATGATTTGAAGGAAGCACAGCGTGGCCAGAGTCAAAGAGATTGACTAAAGCTTGCTGTGATCCATCCATCTCATCAATAAATATCTACTGAGCGCCCACGGAGGCAACGCAACCCACTGATGCAGAAACCAGGCTCTGGGCTGAGCTGGAGCAGACCTGACTCCAGCCCTGGCTGTGGGACTCACAGCTGTGGGACCGCAGGCACCATTTCTGAGCCTCATTCCCATGTGCAAACAGTGATGACAATGTCATTCACCCCGGAGGATGGTTATATGAGGTTATGCTCATGGGACATTTGCATGCCAGCACCTGGTATCAACACCGGGACCCATTCTGTTGTTGTTATTGTTAGTATGGTGTTGTGTGTTCTGGTGCTGAGGCTGCAGGGGTGCTAGATTTGCACACATGTAGTGCATGTAAATGACAGGTGACGTGGCCTGAAGATGTCACCGCTGGGGGTGAGAGGAGACATGCCTGGCTTTTGTCCAGTCTGAGAACCCTCTCCTGGAACAATGTCAGGGCTGCCTCCCACTTAGGCAAGAAGGTACAACAGCAGACAACAGAGACTGTCTCTGGGAAAACGTGCCTCCCAAACTCTGGGTGGTAACAGAGGAGACAGAATCATAGTTACAATGACGGCGGTGGGGAAGACTAGACCATCATAGCGGGTCACATAGCAGCTACTGTTGTCTGGTCATTGAATCTCAACACCTTTTGCAGATGAGGAAACAGAAGCACAGAGAAGTCACGTGACCTGCCAATTGTCACAAGGCTGGTGGAATGAGGATTCAGACCTGGGGAGTCTAACTCCCGAGCCTACACGTTCTTACCCGCTCCGCTATGGGACAGACTGATCCTCACCAAAAACAATCTTGCTTGAAACAGGAGACTTCACGCAACATGGCTGGAGTCTTACGCCATTGTCATCTGAGATTCGTTTCTCTTAGAAAAAGCAGGCCCCTGTCCTAGCGACATTTTCCACCAGCTCTGGATTTGATGGACCCATAGCACACACTCAGTGTTAGGGCTGTGTCAGAAGAATAGCAGGGCTGTGGCCAGAGCCACGAGCCACACAATCCCCAGCAACACTGACGCTGGGGCTTTGTGGAGATGGGTGAGGGACAGGGTGGCAGAGATGCACGAAGACATCCCAGTGTCACCGTGTTTGCAGCATGAGTTCGTGTGGTTGAATCCTCCCCAGGACTCAGAAAAAGGAAGAGAAGGAGGAGGAGGGAATGGGAGAGAGGATGGGAGGGGGGGGGGGAGCAAAGGGAGGAGGGAGGAGCCATGAGGAGAGATGAGGTGGGGCAATGAAGTGGAGAGCTTTGTTTTCTGCCAGAAAACAGGTGGGTGTGGCTGCGGAAGCCAGCTTCGCTGAGCTGGAGAATGGAAGCGATTGGCCTGGCACTGCTGGGCACGCTTTTGCACAGCGCCCACCCTCAGCAGTAGACAAGGCCTTTGCTGAGGAGTTGAGGTTCCACGCACATCCCAGGGATCCCCAGTAGTCTCCTCGCTTTGAGACCTTGTCTCACTCTTTCCTGCATTTGGTGGTGCACATGGTGTCTCTGTCTGGAACTTTCTTTCTGTCTCCAGAGATGGTTTCCTACCAGCCTTGTCTTGCATGAGTCTCCCACTGAGATGTCTTTTGCTACCCCCTGGCCTCACAGATCCCAGGACCAGAGGAAAAGGCGTCTAGAGGTGCATCTCAATCTCCTCTGTACCCTCCTAGAGGAGACCCTCTTGCTCCTGAGTGTCATAAGGAATTAACTGGCTGACCAGAAATGTGGTCGTAGGTCCCAAGCCCGAAGTCACCTACTGAGCAAGTCCTGTGACACTGGAGCCCCCCTTAATGCTGAGGGTCTCATTGGAAAGGTCTGATGAAGGTCCTTCTGGTTAAAACATATCTCCTGCCTTTACCTCTGCCTGTGCTCTGCTCAAGGCTGAGACTTCAGGGAGTCAGGAGCCCAGAGAACCCCCACCCTCTATCATCATAGTTCATAGTCTGGACAGCAGGACCTTGGGGGACAGGACACATTGGGGGTGTGTTTACGGAGGGGTGTGGAGAGTGAGATGCTCAGCAGCTTGGAGAGAGAAACAGAAAGGACGGAGCACCGGCCAGGAGGCTTGTTCAGGAACAGGACGGAGATAGGCCAGTGGGGGCGCTGTGGAGGCGTCCCACTCGCAGAGTGTGGCCAAGTCAGGGCACCCTTATTAACTCCCAGCCCAGAGAACACAGCACTCGTGCCAGCCCAGAACCAAGGGATGCCAGGCCCAAGCGCTCACAGATCAGGCTATGAAGGTCAATGGCAGACACCTTCCAGGCAGGCCGGTAGCAGAAAACCATGGTGCGGAGAACGCTGGGCCATGGGGAGCAGAGAGTGCGTCCACCCAAAGGGAACAGCTTGGACTCAGTGTGGCCAGACCCTCCTATTCTTCGAGAAAAACCTGGACACTAAGGGTTTTGGCACATTCTTCAAGATTTTTTAAAGAATGGCAACTGATTCTAATATGTTTTTTAATCCTTTTGAGCCAAATAGAGCTTGACCTGGAGTTGAGCATTTAATGCTGCCCAAGTGTGGCATCTCAGACACACACAGACGCCATCCTTCACTGGAGGACTTTTGAACTCAGCACGGCCTCTGACTTGGGAGCCTGGGAGAGGTGAACCAGGCGAACAAGCTCCTTGGGCTCTTGGTAGCCTCTCTTCTGGCTTGGGTGGTGGGGGTGTAAGGGACAGGGTCCATTGCCAGCCCCAGGCCCCTGGGTTCAGTGCAGCCCATGGCCAAATGCAACCTCAGGCAGGCCTGAGGTTGGACCTGGGCCAGGAGAGCAAGGATGGTTCAAGCCCAGGCCAGCGACATAGCAAGAGCCTGGAAGCCCTTGCTGGTATCTGGGGAGTGGACTTTCCTCTTGAGGCCCACTTAGGGGTCTTCTAATGGTCTCCCCTTTTCCAGGGTAGAGAGACCACTTATGTGTTATATAAAATGTAATAATGTCATTGGCTTCCCCCTGGTTTCTTGTTGATTGACTTTTATAGCTTGCAAACATTATGCTGGATTGGTAAATTGCAATAAATTTAATCAAGAATTATTTTATTCAGCCTGCTAATGAGGAATAATAGCGTATGTATCAATTAGGCCTGTCAATTTGTGTGAAGAAATAGATTTACAAAGGGATAGTAAGCAAAAAAAATATATATCATTGGTATCAATTCACTTCATTATTTTTAATTTGCTGTGAATATTGAGTGTTTCTAACATAAAATCATTCCTCAATTAAAATAAAACAGCTGTACTGCTCTCGGCTCCTCATCCCTTGTTTTTGCTTACAGATTAGCAGTTGTCATTGGTTTCAGTCTGTTGTCATCTCATTAATTTGCACCCATAAATGGGTAAAACGTACTCTCAACTGTCAGTGAAAAACGTAACAGAGCAAAATGGTTTTCTCTTGTTTTGGGGAAACAGCAGGGGTGCTGCAGCAACAAAGAGGTGGAGGGCATAGAGTGGTCCCCTGGGGAGACCCAGGCACTGGCCCCCTGTTGAGACTCTGGGTCTAGCCTTTTCCAGGGCCCCTTATACTGTGATTATTTGCAAAGAAAAAAAAAAAAAAGCCTATAAGCACTGATCTCTATCTCTATCTCTAGTGCAACTTTATCATTCTTTCCTTTAAGAAGTGGGGTCTCTTTCACCAGCTCCTGGATCTGAGCTGCTTATATGATTTCCTCCAATAAAAAGCAACAAAATTTTAAAGAGCTTCCCTGGTGGTGCAAGGGATTGAGCACCGCACTGCGGGTCTTCTGAAGCCACTGCGTTGCAAGTTCGATCCCTGGCCAGGGAGGCGACCCACGTGGCGCAGCAGACCTCTCCTGCCTCGCCCGCTGCTCCCCTCAGCGGTGTGTTTCAGTCAGTCTGCCTGTTCTGCTCCCCACTCTGTCTCTGGTGAATCCTCACACCCTGCACACCTCTAGCCCATACCCCAGCTCGTATGTGCATAAATAAATGAAATCTTTCTAAATAAATAAATAGCAATAAAATTTTAAAAGGGGGGAGGCATTTTGAGTAGAGTCCTGCAAACCCCTTGAAGCCCTCTCCGTGGGGCCAGGCCAGTCTGCTGGAGATAAGAGACCAGCTAGACTGGGACAGGCCACCCCAGCCAAGATTGTGCCCTTGGTGCCCTTGCAGCGGATCACAGACATGAGTGAGCCCCACTGGGTGCCGAAGAGCCGGCCAGCTGAGCCCAGCATGAATCACTGCGCTTACAGAATGGCGAGCTGGGCTGCCTGGGAAGCCCTGGAACATAGGGATAGTTTGTTATGCAGTAAGAAATGATCAGTACATACGTGCTACTTCAGAGCAGCCTGAAGATCTGTTTTGACATGAAAGCAGACCGAGTAGGAGATAGCCAGGGTCTGGGGAGTCTCCCATGCAGAGTGAGGGACACTGAATTCTCATGCAGGCCTTCCGGTAACCTAGGAGGGCGTGCATGCCTGTGACACCTGCATATAGGTATCCCTACACGTTTGTGTCAGAACACATGTATCGGGCCTCCCCGGTGTGGCAGCGGGTTAAGCACCACTCTATGAATCAAACCGCAGCCACTGCAGCATAAGTTCGATCCCGGCCGCTGGCCAGGGAGGGGCCCCACATGGCGCAGCAGACCTCTCCTGCCTCGCCCGCTGCTCCCCTCAGCAGTGTGTTTCAGTCAGTTTGCCTGTTCTGCTCCCCACTCTGTCTCTGGTGGATCCTCTTACCCCCCACAACTCTGGCCTGTACCCCAGCTCTTGTAGATATAAGTAAATCTTTAAAAAAAAAAAGAAAACACATATCTTTGTGTGCATACACATTAGTGTGTGTGTGTGTTTGTGTGCTTCTATGTGGGCCTGGTAACACGAATAAAAATCCCTTTGTGAAGTGCAAAGGAAGGTACATGCAGGCAAAGGTGGCCCCTCCCTCGGCCCAAATTCTGCTTCAGACCTGACTCTTTGTCACATACAGACAGCTTGAAGCTGCCCCGGAGAGTCACATGTGTTTATCATGACCTCTCTGCCGCATTCTACATTTCCTCAAACTCCTAGATTAGCCTGGCGTGCTCGTGAATGACCCTGAAACGACGCACAGCTGGGGTGGCCTGCATTCTGCAGTCCAGGTCTATGGCTGCCCTGACCGGACTGGGCAAGAGCTTGCTCAGCTTACGAAGCAGCCCCAGGGCTTCATCATCTCTGTGTGGGGAAGGACAGTCCACCAGTTCCTGTTGGAGCCCGGGCCCAGGGGACCGACAAGGGCGCCAGACACCTGCTGTCCACCTCTTGCCACTGAGCCAGTTCCCTTCACGGCCAGCTGGTCTCAGGGCCTCCCTTGTCTTCAGGTGCTGACTTAGGTGCCAGTCTTGCCCACCGATCAGAAAGTTCAAGAGGTTTTCAGTGGAGAGATATGCATCTAGCCGCGTGAAGAGGGGACATGGAGGCCTGACCCTGGTGCGGGTTCTGGGTGAGCTGGGTAGGTACAGGGCTGGCTGGCCTAAGCCAGGCTCTGCAGCTGTTGCTGTTGACATCAAGTGCTTGTGAGCATAAGAAGCCTCCTCCCTGCCCAGCCTGATCTGGATGACATGCTGGCTAGTTACTGGGTGCTCTGTGCCGAGCTCTTTATAAACATCAAGTAAATCACGGAAGGACAGCAGATCTATAGATGTTACCAACCTCGTTTTGCAAGGAGTAGATTGTGGCCAAAAATATTAAACAATCTGGTTTTTCAAGGTCACATTGCCACTAAAAGAGGAAACCGGGATGGTCTAACAAGGAAGTTCTTGACTCTGCAATATTTCAGTTACCAAAGCTCTCTGAGGTGTGAAACGAGGCCTGAAGTCATTAACACTTTAGTATAAATTACCATGTCTCTTCTGAGATTGTTGACTGGGAACAGGGCCCTCATGGAAAGCTCCGGGAGATGACAACACTCCCTGCATTTGAGGGAGTGCACCTAATGCTCTGAATGGCTCCTCTAGAGCCTGGAGCTGTAGCAGCCCCTCTATAGGACCAAGGGAAGGGGAGAAGTGTTTCTCCAAGGACAACATATATGCCCGGTAAGTAAGCATGAGCAAGTAAGGCAGAGAAAGCAAGAAAGGACGGGTCAGACAGCACCTGTTGCTGCACCCTTGCTCCACCCCACCATGCATCAACAATCCCCTGCAAAGCTGGAGTCCTTGGCGGGCCTCTCGCTCAAGCTCTCTGCAGCTCCCTAGGGGGGGGTCTCCTGTCCTTTAAGTGACCATCCAGAGTGTCAGAGCAATGAGCCAGCATGGAGCCCACCCTTCCTCCAAGAGTGCCCAGCACGTGGCATCAAGGAAATTGACGTGATTGACTTGTGTTCATCGATGCCTCCCTGGACGCCATATAAACATTAGTTATACATGCTGCAATCAATCCCGGCCTCTTTGGAATAAGCAACAGCTGTCCAGCCACACAGTTGGCCTTGCTAGATGGGACAGAGGGCAGAGACATTTCCCACCATGGACACTGCCCAGGCGATGGTCCATTTGGACATGTGATCACCTGCACGGCCAGGGGGTCCATCACCTGCACGGCCAGGGGGTCCATCACCTGCACGGCCAGGGGGTCCATCACCTGCACGGCCAGGGGGTCCATCACCTGCATGATCAGGGGGTCCATCACTTGCATGGCCAGGGGGTCCATCACCTGCACAGCCAGGGGTCCAAGTGCAAAGACCCATGCAGAGACCAGGACACACTTAACAAATGACGATGACCATTATGGCTCAGGGCTCTTCCGGCAAGACTTTCTGTGCACCCAGTTCCTCTCAAGCAGCTAGTCACAAACAGTGAGAGCCGCCAGTGGGTTTGGACAAAGTGCACGCTATTCCCTGGGCTGTGAAGCCGGCTGTGTTGCTCCAGCACCCTGGTCCACAGTCTTCCCAGCCCTTGGGAGCTGCCCTCTGTTTGATATGGGACATCAAATGAGATCATCCCACGTTGTCATGGACGCAGGCTTTTTATCCTCTGGTTTATCTGCCCACGTGAATATCAGACATTGGCTTGCCATCATGCTCCGAGAGAGGTGAAAGGTTTTATGTGAGTAAGAATTGATCAATACCTGAACTGGTCACCTCCTGTCAGCCTTTCGGAGACTTGTCTCCACTGGTGATGGTGCTAGTGGCCCACAAATCCAAGGAGAAGACAGATGCCCACAGGGCAGCTAGAGAAGCACCTGCTTCAGCCCCCGCCAGCGTGGGAGGGAAGCTCTTGGGTTCAAAATGAGCCCCTCCCTTTGGGGGCAGGCAGCCTTTTGTTAAGCTGGAAATGGGCTCGACGTGTTTTTTGAAGTGAGCATGAAAATATTAGGCTGAGTTCATCTGGTGTCAATCCACCGAATAAAATCTCAGAATTCAGAAAAATACACGGACATGGGGGCGACGTGATATTTATCAGCAGCGTGCTCGTTGGCCGCTCTCCTTCTGAGCTGGTGTCTCTTGCGTTCAAGTGGGAAGTGAGAAGGGGAGAGATGGGTGAGCTAGACTTGGTGCATAGCCAATCCTGGTAATTTAGGAACCAAAACTCTACTCTTCATGGAGCTATTAGCTCTCAATATTATGGAAGGAGCTTTTCTATCCCAGACAAATGAGAAATGAACACTCCCTCCTAATGGTGGGTAATAACTCAACATCATGCTCTGAAGATCTACGGGCCAGCCCCCTGCCAGTCTCCCTTAGAAAACAGCTGACATGTGGAAGTTTTATCCTCTGCCTCTCCTTCCCTCGCACATGTTAATAAAAGTTCTATATAAAACCGAGTGATAAAGGAGATTAATACTTTTATTTCTCACACGTGCTGAAATCCATCTTTTCATCCCGAGTTACCCAGTTGGAGTGTCTACACCACCTGAATTAATCAACCTCATCACCAATCCATCCGAATCATCTTTGATAAGACCCTTTGTGTCCTAAATAGAGAGTCTTCTGTATAAACAAGCGCAGGAACATTCGGTACCTGGAAAGGTGGGTCCATTTGTGCATTACAGTCACTCTCCTGGAACTCTTTCAACTTTTAGACCCAGAGAAAATTACTTGCATTTCCCTGACAGACAAATCTGGATCTTAACGATCTGAATCTACCATTTTGGACATACCTTGCCTGAATTAGAAGCGTCTCTTTCTAAGGAGCAGAGAAATTAGCAGAAATGATTTCTGGATCTATTCACAGGACTGGAACGCATATGGCTTGGGGTCCAGCATGGGGGGAGGGCGTGTCCTTATTTTAATGACGGGGCAGCATCCTGCTTTTTCTTTTCGGTCATTTCTAGCCCCTCTTGAAAGGCCTCTGCTCAGATGAGGACACGGGTCAAGCTCCAGCTGAGACAAGTGTGTTCACCCAGCAGGGCCTTCTGGCTGTGCTCGTGCACGCAGGCTTGGAACAGACCGGTCACATGTCCCTGGGAGGTAACATGGTCTCTCCAGGACACTGTCAAGAGGAGAACCCAGACTCACTCTGGGCCAGAGCTGGCTCTTCAGAGATGTTTCTTCAGGGGTAGACCACCTGGCACCCAAGAGCGGACAGGGCAGCGGGACTGTCGGGCATCTGTGCCCCAGATGACGTCTCCTTTTTAGCTCTGGGCTGACCAACCCCTCGCAAGAGCTTGTTTTATTGAGCATCTGCTCTGCCCCAAAAGCTCTCAGTTCTTTACAGAAATATTTACAAACTCTGAGGGTGGCACTTTAGAAATCCCTGTCTTTATAGATGAGGAAACTGGCTGAGAGATGCTCTGGGTCCCACAGCAACAGGTGGGCATGGCAGAAGCGTGAGCAGCTGGCCTTGACAAGCCACCGGCCGGCGGGGAGGGAGAAAGGGCATATATTTTGGCCAGTTGAAAGGGCCCAGGCTGTCCATCATGTCTCAGTTAACTGGGCCAGGGAAAAGAGACATGAGATCATTAAAGCCAGAGTCTGCAGCCTTTTCTGCATTTAGCTGCTTAAAGATCTGTCCATGAGCCCAGTTAACTCCATGGTCACCCTGACTGAATTTTGTCACAACCAGTGACAGACTTAAAATATCTGTAACTAAATCAGTAGAAACTGTATAGCAAATAATAGCTTTGTAAAGAAATCACTTATCTGAAAATACTTTAATAGCTGAAGAATCTTTATTGCCTTGTAAATTCGTTCCAAGGGCAATTATTTTTGAGTTTTAATGATCTAGTCAATTTGTTTACCGTCAGTTTAGAAATATATAACATTTCTTTTGTTTATAATGAAAACTATTTTGGGCTGGTTCGTGTTGCCTTTTGTGCTCATCTTTCATCTATGACGCTCTCCCCAAATCATGGTGGCCTCCTCTTTTTCCTTTTTTTTAAAGATTTGTTTATTTATGCATACAAGAGCTGGGGTACAGGCCAGAGGCGTGGGAGGTGGGAGGATTCACCAGAGACAGAGTGGGGAGCAGAACAGGCAGATGGGCTGAAACACACTGCTGAGGGGAGCAGCGGGCAAGGCAGGAGAGGTCTGCTGCGCCATGTGGGTCCCCTTCCTGCCTCCCTGGCCAGGGATCGAACTTGTGCTGCTGTGTGGTGGATGCTTCACAGTGTGGCACTCAACCCGCTGCACCACCAGGGAGGCCCGAGTTTAAGGAATTTTTTCCATCTTTGTTCCAAATTCTCGACCTCTGAAGTCAGTGAGGAAACAAGAGGGAAGATTCTGAGCTCGAGGAATTTTCTGCGTGGCTTCTTGGGGCTCAGCCGGCCAGTCTGAGAGCAGGACTGGTGAGCATTTCTCTCCTTCCTACAAATGCTCGTGCTCAGCTCCAGCTCGTAATTAAGAATTGCTCAGCTTCATCACGAAGTCGGTGCTAAAAGGTCTACGTGAAACCAGCTTTGTGAACGGAGTGATGCTTTATTTAGCAACTGCCCGAATTATGGTGTGAATTCCTGAGCTGGAAATAAAACGCATTTCCCTGGTTGGCAAGCAGCCCTTCCCGTGAATAACCACGGGCCAAGGAGAGCTGGAGCTGGAGCTGGAGAGCGGGGGACTGGCCAGGGGCCCCCAGGATGCTGTGGCTGCAGCCTTCCAGTCCTGGCCTGGAAATCCCTGCTGCTCCCCCTCCCCCATAAGCCCCCTTGTCAAATGCACATGTCCAGAAGGCTGCTGGGGCACCCCTGGATCCCAAGGGCCTCTCCAAATTGCCTTGCTCCCTGGTTCTCCTCCTTCTCAATATTTCTCGAAGCGCGTGCTGCAGCCTTTGTCAGATGGTGATGGATAGAGGTGGTGGGAGTGGAGAACAGCGCCCCATTCTTAGCCTCTCTTTTCCTTTCTTGGTGGTGAAGAGGCTGCGGGGTATTGAGAATATCCCAGACCCCACTCCCAGGGAAGCCTTGGGCATGTTTATCACGGTGCCAATAAAACCGGGGCGATTTATGGCTCTGCTTTTTAATTCATTCAATTCTCTGTTCATTGGGAGGTTAATGTTGTTGATCTATTTTCTCTTGAAACAAATAAAAACAATATGTGCTGACACTGGCTTGGACTTTTGACATGGACCAGAGAGGTCAGCATTTAATTTTATATTTATAGACTACACGGACAATATTATCTGTATTAAAAACTGCTCACTCAATCCTTGTCATTTTACAGCATGGGTTAGAGGCTCCTGTCTCAGAGCTGGATTTTTCCCTCTTAGTGTCCTCTGGCCCTTTTTATTTCTCCTCGCCACCTCTTTCTGCCTCTCGATTTCTCCTTCCACTGCCTCAAGCCCTTTCTTTGTTGTTCCTGCTCGTCTCTCTGTGAAACAAGCTTATCCATGCTCACCTCTCTCTCTCTCTCTCTCTCTCTCTCTCTCTCTCTCTCTCTCTCTCTCTCTCTCTCTCTCTCTCTCTCTCTCTCTCTCCATTAGATACATTAGATACATATGGCTAGATATCCATCTATTTAGATGTAGACTCCCATACTGATGTCTACCTTCTCCCTCACTTCTCTTTTTCTCTTTTATCCCCTTTCTCCCCATTATTTTTCTCTCCCAGCAAGCACTGTGATTTATGCCAAAAAGGAGATTCTTCTGGGTTTGGGCATCCTTTGGGCTTTCACTGAGGGGCTGGTGCTCTGGATCTGGGACCCAGGGAAGAATTAAAGAGAGGATTTAATGCTGAGCAGCTTTTGGCTTTGCCACCTCCGCTCTTTGAGACTTTGGGCGACATCTGAGCTGAGATGTTCCTTCCTGTGGCTGGACTCTGGGCCTCCAGCTGCAGGGCCAGCGCACTGGCTCCACAGAAACCCTCACCGTGCATGCAAACCTCACCACGTCTCCTTCCTGAGCGACTGTCTCCTGTGTTTATCCGGTAGAAGTCACCAGGAGCCATGGGCCACGTTGCTTCCAGTTGGATCGAAACTATCGAAACACGGCTTGAAAAATGACACGGAGCAGCAGGAACGTGGTCGTGGCAAGAATCCCAGCCCTGCCCACCCTCGTCATGCTCCTTGAAGCTCGATCTCTGCTCTAAAGTGAGAACAGAGGTGAGTACACTTCAGGGCTGGAGTCGGAGGTCAGAGGTCAGGGCCTGGCCTGTTGCCTGATGCAGTAGGTGCACGGTAAGTGGAAGCCACTGATCCACGCGGTTGCCTGGTGATCGGGGCCAAGGACACCATTAGTGCCTGTGGACACCACTGGAGTCCAGCAGCTGTTAAGAAAGGGGTAAAGGGCCTCCCTGGTGGCGCAGCGGGTTGAGCGCCGCACTATGAAGCATCCACCGCACAGCAGCGAGAGTTCGATCCCCGGCCAGGGAGGGACCCACGTGGCACAGCAGACCTCTCCTGCCTGCCTCTGCTCCCCTCAGCAGTGTGTTTCAGCCCATCTGCCTGTTCTGCTCCCCGCTCTGTCCCTGGTGGATCCTCCCACCTCCCACGCCTCTGGCCTGTACCCCAGGTCTTGTGTGCATAAATAAATGAATCTTTTTTAAAAAAAAGAAAGGGGTGAAATGGTGGTGGGAAATTCCATGGAAACCACAACTGGTATCAAATATATATAAATAAAGAAAAAGAAAAAAAGTAAAACAAATAAGTGATTGGTGGCAGCAGGAGTACTGCAATGAAGAGAAAAATCAAAATCAACAAGAAGCTGCAAACCAGAGACAATTTGAAGGGGGAGAGAAGGGAGCAGGATCCAAACAGGGGAGGGGAGAGGTGGGGAGAGCACAAGGGACTGTGGTGATGGTGCATGGATGAATTGGTGGTGGGACTATATACAAGAAGGGAAAGCATACACTGTACAAAAATGAAGACTGATGTAGAAAATACATAAAATAATAAAAAATAAACATTTTTTTTAAAAAAAAGAAGGGGGTGGCTTTTCCAATAACCTTTCTGTGTCTGAAGACACGGAACACACGCGATCTGGTGGAGACGGCCATCTGGCTTCTCAGTGGTCACCTCTTGGTGAGGGGGTCTGCCCCCCAGGGGGCCTGTCTGTGCATCGGGGGCAGAGGTGCCAGCCCCCAGCCTCACCGTGTTTTTTTGGCTTGGCCGGTGCTGCCTGTGGCATACGGGCCACAAGTGGCCTCATTCAAGTGGGCCTCATTCAAGCGGGTCTTGACCCGCTGGGTCAGTGGACATTATGGGGCCCGGGTCTCTGCGGACTGGACTAGGCTGCTTCTGTGGACACCCCTGCTATCATTCCTGTGTCCTCACCTGTGAAATCGGGGTAATGATGCTGCTCCATCCACAGATGACAGGAGGATTAATTAGATGCTATATTTAAAAGACTTTAGATCCTTGGAGGAAAGTGCAGTGTAACTGATATCTAAGAAGATAAAATATTTAAGCCATAGCCTCCAGGGGCCGTTAATCTTATTGTATTTTCAGCATTTTAGAAATTTTGTATGAAAACATTCTTTAAGGAAGCTTCTCTGCCCAGACAGCTGAGGAAGAAACACTTCCTAAGAGTACAATAGCTTGATGTAACTCTCCCAAGATCAGCCTCCTCCCTCCTCCTCGTCCCAGGGGCTTCCAAGATGGCAGCTGCCTCCTCCTCACTTCTGGGCAGTGGCCACCTGCACAGGACAGCTGCCTTCCCTCCCCTGAGCCGATCCTGGCTCTCTTGAGCCATCCGGCCCATCTCTTGGGTCACGTTCATGGAGCTGTGGCACTGTCTGGAGCGGGGAGGTAGGAATGAGTGAGTGATCCAAGCCCATCAAAATGCCAGGGAGAGCCTGGAGAGACACAGGCTTTCATTCAGGAGAACCAAAATGGCGGATCTGAAGTGGTGCTATTCCTTCAACAGAGACTGCAGAGACAGCATGTTTTTGAGTTGGATGAAATTAGTTAGATTAACTCTTTGGCTTTAGATGATGAAACTGAGACCTCAGGAGATTAAGTGACTCATCAAGAGTCTTCTTGGGGGCTCGGGGGTTGGTGACTGATTGCTGGCCCTCACAAAGCGACTGACAAAGTTAAGCTTCAGGGCCCTTATCTGCATGAGTGTATTCCAAGGCCCTGTGCCTGCATGTGCGATTCTCTTTCTACCTGAAGAAAGCTTCTCTTTCCAGAGAGCTGAGGATGAAACACTTCAAACCCTGGTGGAATGGTCAAGTTTCAGAACCTACTTCAGGGCCTGGATCTGCTCTGAGGTTCCTGGGCCTGAAATGATGGTCACTTTTAGACCCACGTCGCTCTTCTCAGAGCACATGACCGAAGACCAGCTCAAACCTGCCCAAACAGGAAAGCGAATTTATCCACTCACATAGCAGAAAATCCTCAGTCCAGAGGGGCCAGGAAGGCTGCAAGGCCAGAGGACCCTGTCCTCTCCACCTCTCAGCTCTTCCATGTTGCCGTCTTCTCAGGCACGTTCTCTGCAGGTTGTCCCTGGCAACTCCAGCTTCAGTTTATGACCTCCCAGAACATTGAGCTTCTGCCCGGTCATTGCAGCCAAGTCCCTGGGGGAGATGCTCAGTGGACAACCCTGATAGGCTGTCCTGAGCCAGTCAGGGGCATGAAATGGGCTGGTTGGCTACGTCAAATCTCCCCTCCTAGAGCTGGGATGCGAGTCAGCTTCATCCATACCACCTGGACCGAGAGGTGAGAGAGGGTGACCCCGAGAGAAAGAAAACCAATGTGGTGTGATCAGAAGTCAGGACAATGGCGGCCGGGCTGGCCACGTGACAAGTTTCTTGGTTCTTACAGCTGCGTGTATCTCCCTTCATCGAGAGACACTGTCTCCCAGCATGTCCCAGTCCCACGTCCTGTTTACCTGGTCGTCCATCACAGCTAGATGCTGTGAGGTGAAACCAGCCGCGACAGACAAAGACAGACCAGTCAGGATGGGACCCTTTGTAGTGGGTGGCCATTTAGACTGAGGACCAACAGCAAGGCCCTAGTCTCTCCCCTCAGTACTTCGCTCTGCAAACTTTCTTGGAATTTAGACCAGTCCCAAATAGAACTTCAAATTATCTGAGATCAATTTGCCACACAACAGAATGAAGAGGTGACTGAGACATTAAGTCTAAAAAAAATGAAGAAGGGCCTCCCTGGTGGCTCAGTGGGTTGAGTGCTGCACTGTGGAGCTTCCACAGTCACTACAGTGAGAGTTCGATCCCCAGCCAGGGAGGCGACCCACGTGGCGCAGTGGACCTCTCCTGCCTCGCCCGCTGCTCCCCTCAGCAGTGTATTTCAGTCCATCTGCTTGTTCTGCTCCCAGCTCTGTCTCTGGTGAATCCTCTCACCTCCCACACTTCTGGCCTGTACCCCAGCTCTAAATGCATAAATAAATAAATCTTTGAAAAAAAGTGAAGAAGCTTGCTTACGGGCCTCCCAGGTGGCACGAGGGGTTGAGTGCCACACTGTGGAGCTTCCGCAGTCACTGCAGTGAGAGTTCGATCCCCGGCCAGGGAGGGGACCCATGGCGCAGCGGACCTCTCCTGCCTCACCCACTGCCTGTACCCCAGCTCTTATATGCATAAATAATAAAATCTAAAAAGCACATGAGCACTAGCTAGTGGACCAGCGCTCAAATCCCGTGTTCTGTGCATATGACACTGTCCCCCAGAAACTTCGGGTACTTGGGGGCAGGGGATCAGGCGATGAGATTGTTTGCATTGTCCTTAAACCAGGACAATAGCCAAGGACGGGCTCGGTGAGCAATAGCATCTGAACTAGACATATGCTCCTCCGGCCCTGAGCCAGCTCCTGCCCTGTGACACTGTAAGCACCACCAGGAGAAGGGACCAGGCTGCAGAGCACAGGGCATCTTCAGTATAATTGCACCACTGGTTTCCTGAGTGTGACACATTTTGCCTGATTACACCACATGTTCAAGGAAGTAAGAGTCAGATGACGGAGGCTCCTGTCTGGTGACCTTTATTTTGGCGGAAAGCTAATAGACATTCCACTCTGCAGAGAGGATGATTTCCTGGGGAATTCGCACACTAATACAGACCGTGCCTCCATCATTGTGTTTAATTGAAAGAAGAGTTACATCAAATTTTTACCTAATGATTTGTACAACATTCTTACATAATTAAAGGAAAGTGATGCAAGTCAATCTTCAGCTCTTGGCTAACAGAGCCGTGTCCCGGCCCCACCCCCTCTTGGCTCTGGCGCTGTAGACAGTCAGCTGCTACACAAGGGCCGAGAGGAGACCACGGGACGGACAGAGGTGGCGGGTGGTGAGCATCTGGGCTTCTAGCTTGGGGATGAAGGGCTCTCTCACCAGATGGTGTCCTGAGCTGCTGCTGGTGCCCAGACTGCCACGGGCATTAGTCAGCACACAGTGGGGGTGCCGGGGACCCATGAGACATGCATGGCTAATCGCCTTAGTAGGTGGCCCCTCCCTCACTGCCTAGCAGGAGCAGATAGAAGCAGGCAGAAGGGGTGAGAAAGTGGGAAAACAGAGCCTCTTACCAAGGCAGACGGGGCAGCAGGAGAATGGGGGGTCTTCCAGTGCAGTGCCCCTCTAAGTTAGAGCTCAAAAGCACCCAGAGAGTGTGTTTCCAGCTGGTGCCTCCTTGGGGTTTTTGACATACATTCTCTGGGGTGCCTCAGGACCGGGTTCACTGGGTCTTCTCTGCAGCCTGACCTACACACTTAGGACACCAGGCAGCCCCTGGAGTTGGCCACCCCATTGTCTGAACATCCTCTCTCCTTTAAACTAAGTGAAACCTCTGAGATGGCACTGACCTGGATGGATGTTCCTGGTCTTCAGAGGAAAAAAGTTGGCCAAGTCCACCTCATTCTTGAACTGTTACAACCACTCCCAGCTGGTCTGTCTCCACCATCTCCTCACATCACGTCCTGCCAAGGAATCCTAAAGCCAGCACTGTGCCTGTGTTCCAAACCCTCAGAGGCGGTCACAACCGGAGCCCACGGCCCGCCGCTGACTCAGTACCGTCACACACCTCCCCACGCCTCCCCACCGGGCGCCAGCCCTCACTCAGCTCCCAAGCCCACGGCCAGCGCTGGCTGCTCCATGCCTCTGCTCTGGGGCTCAGGAAATGCAGCGGGAGCATTTTCACACGCACGTGCACACTCCTTCGGAGCAAAGAAAACCAACCAGTTTCCCTGTCTCCTTCTCAGGCGCTGCTACCATTTCAAAGCAGCTGACTTTGGTCTCTGCAATGGCAGTGCCATTCTGGGGTTCCTCTAGTGACATGAGCCATTTCTGTGCTTTCTTCCCCACCAGGCGAGATGGTTCTGGAACCATCCTTCAAGGCAGCAGTGGTTTCAGGTCTTCATTGCACATTAGTCTCACCTGGGAGCTTTAATGGTCCCAGCGGCCAGCACGCACCCCAAAACGAGTGGGTCAGAGTGGCTGGGGTGGGGCGTTGGCACCAGCAGCTCCGAGGCTCCCGGGAGTCCAGGGTGTGGCCAGGACCGAGCTGCACCGACAAACACCCGAGCTCCTGGCACCGCCTGGAGGCTTGGAGACCAGCAAAGCGCAGCTTCCACGCCCACCTAGTAAGAGCAGACTCCCAGGGGCCCAGTCCCTGAAGCCCAGCCAGTGATGGATGGTGATGCCCAAGCGTGCTCTCCACGAGGGCAGCGGCCATCTTGGGGGAAAGTGGCCGATCCCACGTAATGGTAAGAAGGGCAGGCCTCAGGCTGCAGGGAGGAGGCTGCGCTGGTAACGCCATCACCTCCTCTGAAGAGGCAGACGGCCCCGCACTGCATCATCCCATTTGCTTTTCGGCTTTTTGGTTTGTGGGTGCCCAGAGTTCCAGCTGAGCCCCCCCCCCGAGCTGTGGGGGGTCCCCAGCTGCCAATGCGCCTGCAGTCGTCGCCACTTCCTGTGGCTTCTCCCCGCGCAAGGAGCTGTCACTCTCTCTGTCTGGAACCCCCTGGCTCCGCTGCGCAAGGAGGGGCAGAGGGCAGGGGGTAAGTCCGGGATGGTGGGTCAAATGTGCTCCCCCCCCCCACGCCCAGCACCCTGGTTACCATGGTTACCCACTTTATTCAGCGTTTAGCTATTTCACACTCACAAGGGGGTAGCATGTGGGCACCACAGGATCTCACAACAGAGACTTAAGTTGATCTCCGCAAATACTGGTCCAGGTCCTGGCTGTTATCATTTAACCTACAGTTTCTCATTAAGCATTTTACAGTTCTCAAACTTTAATAACTTTAGTTATGGGTAGGATAAAAACAATCTTCCTGGTAATGAGCGGAGAATTTTCTGCTCACGATGATATTAGACTTGGATTGTGTTTTCCAAAGTACACAATTTTCCTTCTCTCATATGTGGCCATTTCCACCCCCCCTCCCCCAGGATCTAAATGATAATGTTCCTCACTGTGTAATGCAGGTACCCTAAAATTTAATAGATTTGCTTTTAAATGCCACTTAGATATTGTTTCTATCTTACCGATAACCCAAGTTATTAAAATGTAACAGTAAAAAAGACTATGAAGACCTGCATTACAATGCAGCCGAGAAGCAAGGGCAGCTTCTCGTAAGAGGACAACCCCGTGGTCCTGAGCTCTCAGAGGCCACGCTGGCCTTTGGAGCCACATCCAGACCCCGCCCTGGGAGCCCTGCTGTTCTTCACTTGCATGCAACTGGTGGAAAACGGAAGACCATTGCTGTGCCTGCAAACAGCCCAGAGGAGATGTGCTCGTCCTTATGTGCAAAGGTTTCTCTTTCCTGACGCACTTACCTACCTACACGAAGCTGCTAGTTCCTTGACCTTACAACAGGTGGCCGCTCAAATTAAGTCCTTTGCTCCTGGGGAGAACCAGGATTGCAGAAGCCTAAGCCTCACTGTCCAGACAGCTTAGCTTCTGCAGGCCTCCCTGAGGCTTCAGAAAGAATGAGCTGGAGCTGATTTCTTGGGACATATTGCTGGGTGCGCTGTGCGTGTGTAAATGGATGCTACTGCTTGGGTCATGTGAGTGTGTGTGTGAGAGAGTGTGTGATGGCTCACAGGCCATCATACCAGATCTGGAACCAGAGCCTGAATCAGACATGGAAACATACATTTCATCTCAGACTGGAGGAATGACTTTGAAATAGAAGTGGGGAGTCCGGTGACATCCCCCACATTACAGAACCTCTCTGTTGTGCAGCGGACTTACAGCAGAACCGTCCCAGCTTTGGGACTCGCATGGCTGTGCTCTGCGGTGGCCTTGGTTTTGAACCTGGGGGCACAGGACGTGGCTGGCAGTTAAGGCACGATGATCACGTGGCTCTTGGGTTCTTGTCCAGGTGGATATGCACCCAAAGGAGGGCCCCCACTTTGTAGCGCTGCCTGGGGGTGGGATGTGTGGGCCTCTGAGAGCTGTGACTGTGTGCTGGAGTCGGGACGTCTGGGTGTGCCCGCGGGGCCGGGGCTGGTCCGGGGCGCCTCCCAGCACTACCCCCTTTGGACTCGATGCGGGAAGTCCAGGCCTTTCCACGATGAGGTCTGGGGCTTCTGACACGAGACAACAAGCAGACAGACAGTGGCCGTCACCTCTCCTGCCCGCAGGTTCCCGTGAGCTCCAGTTTCTTTAGAAGGACTCCCAGCTTCCTCTAAGGAAGGAGTTTAGCAGCAGAGCAAATAGGAGGGAGCTCCTTCTGGAGGTGGGGGTGTCTACAGATGAGTGGGAGGACCTGCTGATGGGCGAGTGAATCCTAGAAGCTGCAGTGTGAGGTGCTTGAGGTGGGGCCTGCAGCGTGAGGTGCTTGAGGTGGGGCCACGGAGCGCAGGGCAGCTGCAGACCCCAGGCCGCTCCCTCCCAAAAGGCCCCAGGGCAGCTGGGGAGAGCGCAGATGAACTTCCTGGGGCAGCCTCCCTCCCCTTTGGGGCATTGAGGCTCCAGACCCTGTGGCAAGTCCTTCCCACTTGCCCAGAGGGGTCCAGTGGCTCATAACCCCCCACTCCAGTGTGTTCAGGGGTCTCCACCAACCTTTCTTGTCAGGGTGGGGACCTAGGAAGAACCCCAACGCCAGTGGCAGAGGCGGGTGGGGCCGCTCCTTGGCCCCATGCAGTCATCCCCCACACCCTCTGCTAGAAACGAGATGGTCAAGGACAAAGAGTGTGAAGCCAAGCCTGGTCCTGCCGTGGCCCGTGGACTGGACAGCTGGCTCCAGTGCCCACAGAAAGGCCACAGCAGGAGGTCAGCCCTCCTGAGGCGTTGGGGTCAGAAGTCAGAGGTCACCCTGACCGACTTTAGGCCAGCTGGTGCCTCTGTCACCTCTCAGGGGCAACAAACGTCCCCCACATGCAGCCCTGAGGTTCTTGGGCAATGTGTCTTATCCCAGGGGCGTCCTCTGAGGACCCAGGAGGCAGCCTCCGTCTGGGCAGGAGGTCCTGACACTTTGGGGAGCAGAACCCCTGGAGAGAGCGGTTTCCCAGTGAGGGGCCAGGGCCTCCGAGCCAAATTTCTCTGCTTGAATTTATGCCCATGCTATTTCTGTTAGAGCCCCACCTCCCCACGCCAGCCTCTGTGGACCTGGGAGGGCCACTGGATGGCCGCAGGCACCAGCGATGGGAGAGGACAGACAGAAAACTGTGCTGGTGGTTCGGTCACCGGCAGCGGATGAACATCTAGCAGTTCCTTTTTTTTTTTTTTTTTACAGATTTATTTATTTATGCATACAAGCACTGGGGTACAGGCCAGAGGTGTGGGGGGTGAGAGGATTCACCACAGACAGAGCAGGGAGCAGAACAGGCAGA
>JAGFMF010011914.1:4931378-4977300 GCA_019455555.1 Galemys pyrenaicus | reverse complement strand
GGCACAGCAGGAGAGGTCTGCCGCGCCATGTGGGTCCCCTCCCTGGCCTGCAGCATGGATCAATCTTGTGCTGCAGTGGCTGAGGTTTGCTTCATAGTGTGTTGCTTAACCGACTGAGCCACCAGGGAGGCCCTGAATATCCAGCAGTTTCTGACCGAGATAAACCCCCCTCGCAGATCACGAGCCCAGGCACGGCGGCAGCTGTAGGTGTTCGTGCTGTTGTGCTGGTTCATTCACCTCCAGCAAGCAAGACGCGACCGCGTCCACTCTCCTTTCCCCAGCTTGACGTCCAGCACGATCCTGCCTGCTGTTTGCAAGGCTAGTGTGATTTCATACCCGATGGGGTGGGGGCCAGCAAAGCCCAGCTCCTTGGACTTCTAGGGCTCTCAAGTGGCAAGTCCGGAGTCAAACGTCACCTTTTTTTTTTTTTTTCTTTGAAAGATTTTATTTATGCACACAAGAGTTGGGGTACAGGCCAGAGAGGCGGGGGTTGAGAAGACTCATCAGCGATAAAGAGGGGAGCAGAGGGCCTCCCTGGTGGCGCAGTGGGTTAAGCAACGCACTATGAAGCAGACCGCAGTCACTGCAGCACGAGTTCGATCCCTGCTGCCGGCCAGGGAGGGGACCGACATGGCATGGCAGACCTCTCCTGCCTTGCCTGCTGTTCCTCTCAGCAGTGTATTTCAATAGATCCACCTGTTCTGTTCCCTCTCTGTCTCTGGTGAATCCTCTCACCACCCTGGACTCTGGCCTGTACCCCAGCTCGTGTATGCATAAATAAATAAATCTTTAAAAAAAAAAAGAGGGGAGCAGAACAGGCAGATGGACTGAAGCACACTGGTGAGGGGAGCAGCGGGGAGGCAGGAGAGGTCTGCTGCGCGGTGTGGGGGCCCCTCCCTGGGTGGGGATCGAACTCGCGCTGCAGTGGCCGTGGAAGCCCCACAGAGCGGCGCTCAACCCGTTGTGCCACCAAGGAGACCTCCAAATGTGGTCTTAAGGATAGCCCTGCTGATCGGCTTGCCCCGGCCAAGCACGCCCGTGCTTCGAGCCCTCCACGGCGTGGCCTTGCATTATATCTTGCCGCATAATAAATTGTAGCCCTCACATTAACCGGTCAGGCTTCGGTGATAACCAAAGTGCAGCTTGCCGGTGGTGCCCGATCAATACTGCTTTCTATTTATAGGATTGTTACAAATGGAAGTTTTATTTAAATGAGACAATGCTGAGGATTACACAGGAGATCGATCTGATAAAATACAGCAAAAGAGTTTAATTTGGGCGTGATACCCAGCGCGTGCACACACCACACCCACCCTCCATGCTTTCCCCTGAGATATAAATACATTGTGGCGAAAATCCCAGCAAATGCCCCTAAAATAATCAGTCATAAATAAAACAAGTTATTATTTTAAAAGTTGTAATGTAGAATTTATTATAAAAGAATTAAATGATCAGAGTAGAATAAGCTACAAGAGGAGGTGCGGAAGGAGGCAGGCTGTTAGAGGAGAGAGAAGGCAGAAGGAAGCAGAGGGGCAGATGTGGGCTGTGGGACTGGGGCTCTGTGACCGCCTCGTCCTGGGCCCGGAGAAGCCCCTCTCTGTTCTGGAATATTCCATTTCTAGAAATGAGCCTCTCTTCTCTTGCTGTCTCTGGCTGTCCGGCAGAGATGGATATAAAGAAACAGCCACAAAAGGAGAAATCACTCGCTGCTTTGTCTGTCTCTACTCTCTAGTCCCAAGAGCAGAAAGATCTGAGCAGCTTTCAGAAAAAGGGAGGCGGGTTTGAACGCCAGCCTCCCCACGACTGTGCAGTCCTGAATTAGGGGGCAGGGAGCAGACAATTATCTTGGGGGGGGCTACAACCTCCCGCCTGTGGCCTGATCCGGCAGTCCCCACCTTGGACGGGGAGGAGCAGTGGGCAGTGGGCTGCAATGTCCGGCCTGGCCTCTGGTTTATCCTCTGCAGGGAAGACGGTGGAGCCTGAGTTGGAGCTGAGGGTGTGAGAGGAGCCCCCCAACCTGCACAGTGCCCAGCCCAGCCCAGCCCAGTCCAGCCCAGCCCAGCCCAAGACCTGGCACACGAGACCCGCACATGGCCTGGGGTGTGGCTGTGCTCCCTGGAAGTGGGGCCAGAGGCCTCTGGGCCCGTAAGAAAGGCCACATAGCCGAGGTACTAGTAGCCAATTGCAGACACCGCCCGAACAAGCCTGACACCAATGCCACACCCACCCGGGCAGGAACGGTGGCGTCAGCCCACACGGAGAAAGAGGCCGACCTCAGTGTGCTAGTGGAGGGGCTGCCCGCTGCTCTGTCACCTGGACTGAAAAGATGCGGCCAGCAGCCCCGGCCCCACGTTCCAGGACTCGTCCTAAAGCAAGATCTTGCTTCCCTCTTCAGAATGAATCCATTTACCGCAATCTTGAGAAATGAAGTTTATCTTTTTAATAGCATCGAGAGACTTCATCTTGCATATTAGAAGTTCACCAGGTATTAGGTAATTTAGATCATAAATTCTCTTGAAAGTGACCCATCATCTCAGTATTTATTTTTTTCCTCTGAAAGGTTGGGAGGCATAAAAGCGAGCTTTGTAGTTTTATATCTGTCAGCTTGTCACATAAATATCTCAGTAACAACTGATCTTATCACCATAAAACTTCCATTTGTATAGTCAGACGTGTCTCACCGGCCAGCCACACAAAAAGTCAAGCACACATGATATTGAACTGCATCCAGCCCAGTCCACCGGCCGCGTTCTGTTTTGAGGTCTCCCTGTTTTGAGGCCCCCTGGAGTGGGGTGCAGAGAAAACTGGCCTGGGCTACACTGGACTCGCCATCCATCAGAGGCCCCGCGCTGCGCATAAGGGTGTTCCCTGCAGTGCTGACGGAAGCAAATCTCGTCCAGCGCCGGCCACTTGGCTGTCTTCCCGAGGGGCCCCTCCAGGAACAAGTTTGGGAAACATTAGCCAGTCTTTGAGGCCTCGGTGTGAAGCAGGACTTACATCCTCGCGCGGGACCGCTCCGCTCCGAGGTGAGGCTGACTTCGTACACACCCACTGAGAGCTGCTGGGGCCTCGCGCCATCCTCCTGCTTTCCCCCTGCCCCTAACACCTTTCCCTAGCTTCGCCCCTGCCCCTGCCCCGATCCCGTGGGGCAGAATTCTGTGTGACCATCCACAATTCAAGGCGGGGTGTGTAGCAGCTGAGAGATACACAAGAGAAAGAAAACCTCTTTTGATAAAAATAGCACACGCACATACAAGGCAGGCAGTATTTCTTTGCTCCTTGAGGCCAGAACACCAACTTTTTCAGAGGGCCCCCGCCTTGAAGAAGTTCCAGCGTTTAGTTCTTTTTTTTTTTTTTAATATTTTATTTATTCATACACACAAGAGCTGGGGTCAAGGCCAGAGGCAGGGGGTGAAAGGATTCACCAGGGACAAAAGTAGGGAGAGGAACAGGCAGATGGACTGAAACACTCTGCTGAGGGGAGTAGTGGAGAAAGCAGGAGAGGTCTGCTGCACCATGTGGGTCCCTCCCTGGCTGGGAATTGAACTCGCGCTGCAGCGGCTGCACAGTGCAGCGCTCAACCCCTTGAGCCACCAGGGAGGCCTGGTTTCATTCTTCCGGATGCCTGGTTAATGGCCCCACGGCTGAGGCGCTATCTTGTCCTGTTCGGCTCAGCGTCCTCTCCCAGGCGTACTTGAGGAGCAGCCATGCCCAGAGCCTGAGGGATGGAGCCCGCACACAGGACTCAGCTGCAAAACAAACAAAACATTGTCCAAGAGATGACTCTGGACGACGCAGAGGTCGGCACAACCGTCGAACTCCCTCGGGGAGCCTAGAGCACTAGGTACAACTGGGACTCCCACAGATCCCTGGGTACCCCCAGAGGCCAACAGCAGCAGAGCAGGAAACTCGAAGAAAGCTATGACGCAGAGACCGCAAACAGCACTTGTTTCCCACGATGGACGGAAACAAAAAGCCAAAGGCAGGATGAGACTGTGAGGGCTCCCAGGTGAACTGCAAGGAGAGATACAATCCTTAAATGAAGCCCAAAGAGAATTCCTGCAGGGCCCCCAAATTCGGGGCAAGATATCAGAAAACCCTGTCACTTGTGTTGGTCCCTCCTCCAGGCACAAGGAAGTTGCACAGTGATTTCTTGGATGAGAAGCTCCTTCAGATGTCGCTAATACTGTTTAGAGAGGTGTCTGGCTCGCGACTTCACTTGCTCGTTCTCTGTGTGATACACAGCATCTTAATTCTCAAGTTAATCCTCGATTAACACCCAGGAAAGATGGGTCTTCTAATGAAAAGAAAGTCTAAGGAGAAAATAGGCCAGTGGACCTTTCTGGAAGGTGGTCCCAGGGAAGCCAGCGGCTCACTTTGGAATTTCCAGCTTTCCCAGTGTTAATAGAATTTCAATCGCATCGAGAATTTAGAGCGCAGAAACGGAAAGCGCTGTTCTTTTTCACTGACCCAGTTTGAGAGGTAAAAATCGATCCGCAGGCCAGCTGGGCACGCAGACATGCACCAGGGCGTTGGCATGGACTCCTAAGAGTGTTATTCACAGCTTCTGAACGGGGAGCCGGTACTTCACCGCACCCAAACTGCCTGCTGGAGATGAGGGGCCCTCCTCTTTACCTGTGTGCTCGGCTGTACATAGTTAAGCCTCCACCCCAGGTCAGATGAAGCCAAAAAGGGAAATGCACCTGCATGAGGGAGGCTGAAACACCTGTCAACCCTACTCCCTGGTGGCACTGTCCAGGGACCTAGGAGGGAGGTGATATGGGGAGAGTTCCAGAGCAACTGCACGCATTGGCTGAGTTTCCTCCTTTACTTGCCAATGGACTAGAAAAGGGAAATATGTATTCCTCAGTTTTAAAAAATTAGGCATAATTTACATACCATAAGTGCACAGCTCTTAAGTGTATAGTTTGATGAGTTTTGATAAATGGATACATCCATGGAACCACCAATCAGAGGCTATGTCGCCATCACTCCAAAACATTACCTGATGCCCTTTTCCAGTGAAACCCCTCCGGAGCCAATCAATCTTATCTGATGATTTCTCTCCCCACAGTGTCAGCCCTGCTGCGTCGGAATGCCATATGCATTAAATCAGGCAAAGTGTTCTCCTTGGTAAATGACTGATACTTCACAACCCATTGTTTTGACATCCATCCATGGTTTATGTGTACTAGTAGTTTATTTTTCATTGCCAAGTAATAGACCATTATATGGTTATATCCTCACCTGTTTATTCCCATTCCCTGATGGGCATGGAATAATAAAATCCTGGAGACCCAAGAAAGAAAAAAAAAAACACGTTTTTAAGTCAGAACAAATAAATTCATTCCACTGATGTTTATTAAATGTCACTTCTGTGCTGGGCCTTGTGCTGAGTTGTGTAAAGACAGCTGTGAATAAAATGATCAAACTCCTTGGCCCTCAAAGCACAAGATTCTAGAAGGGACAAGACTGTGAATAGCAGACAGATGCGCGGCCAAGGTGATTTAAGATTGTGGTACGTCTATGAAAACAGCTGTTAGGAAGAGAAACTGAACATTAATTTGTAGACAGATACCTTGGTATAGTTTTGTCTTGTATTAAAATTGTTACTAAAATCATTAACCTATGAAAGGAATCACTTATCATAATTGTGATTTTCTCCCTAAAAAAATACTAATCTATGATTCAGGAGTAAAGTGTGAAATCCCCACCTTGTGCCGCTCCATCCTGTTCCGCCCTGCGTTTGGATGAGTCAGTTTCCTCTTACTGTCACAGGTGCATTCGTGGCTGTTCAATACACTTCTTAAAAATAAGTGCATTTCCTGGTTGCTGGCTGAAGACCTTGGGGGCTTCAGAGGTAGGTTAGGTGTGGTGATACACATCTCAAAAGGGGGGATCTGTGCCCCCAAATCACAGCCAGTGCTGTAAACCAATGCCATCTAAATGAAAATAATACAATTTTAAAGATACGGAAAAAACAGGGAATGAAAATAATCATCAAAAAAGAATCCTGACTCTAGGAAATAAAACCAAGAAACACGTACACCATTGGATTTGAATTATTTCCTTCTAAATAATCACCACCTACTTTCTTCCCAAGATTCCTGGTACACATGTTTGCAGAGAAGCTCCCTGCCCCTTCACTACATTGTCTCTTGACTTCCATAGTCTGCATTGTTAAGAAAGAAAAGGGGAGAGGGAGGCACAGGAAGATACTTTAGCATTCTATAATAAAGTAGTTCATGGCACAATTAAAATGATGTAGTAGAACAGTAACATGATATGCTGAATTTAAATAACTAAAGCTGATTAAGGAGGACATCAGAATTAAATGCTTGATGGAATTGACATAACAAATCCAAGATGGCTTCTCCATGTTTCAGCTGAGAGATGGTGCCAACCACTGATATTTTCCAGGCAAATTTGTTGATAGATAAAACATTTTTATAGACTTTCCATTATTCCTTGTAGCCATCAGCTTTTAATTTTCTCTTTCTAGTTAATATACTTGTGTATAATTTAAACAGAAAACTGTTCTGTTTCATCATAAAAGATTTGCCTGTTACTTTGGGTGTGTAAATCAAGCGGACAGCACAACATTCTTGAACTTGTTTTTTAAGGCATTTGTTGACAACAACAGAAAAGAAGATCACAGACACCGCCAATAAGCGTGGACATCAATTATTTTTTAATTGTATAGGAGTACAGTACACTAATTAAAACTAGTATATCTTGCAATGCCAAAGGCAAAATTAATTATTAATTTTTATTAATATTCAGAAGTAGCACAAGGAATGCATTAATAAAGATTTGGTGGTTGTGACTGAGATCTTGTTTAGCTTTATATTTTAGAAAAAAAAAAAAAAAAAGGTTCTCTGGCTCCATCTGAATAGAGAAGCCTGTACCGGAGGGATGATCTTTATTGAAATGGAACATGCTCTCCAGAGTGGGTATTTAGTGACAGAAGATGAGATGTGGAGGGAGATTATGTGAAAACCCCAAAGCTTGTCTATAATGGTTTGACTTGACAACTCTACATTCACCTGTAAAATTGTTATTGTTACCTTAGATACTTTTGGTTATTAAATTGGATATTTTAGTTAAGCCATCTTGAGTTGACATTTAATAATTCATTTAGGAGCCGTGCACAGAATATTATCCAGCTCACCAAATCCAAGATGAACAGAATTAGTTTTATGCACTAAAAAGATTTTGACAAGAGTTTCTCCTCCTCCCCACTCACCCCTCCTCCTCTTCCTCTTCTCCTCTTCTCTTCCCCTTGCCCTCTCCCTCCTATCGTTCTCTCCTGCACTCACAGGTAGACGAATCCAGGGATTTTTTGCCTTTGCTGGCAAAGGTAGGAGCACCTTTATGGTTTTAGGCTGCAGACTAGAGGTCAACCCAGAAGTGCGTTAGAACCGGAAGGTTTTACACACCCCAGTCTACGTTTTGTCTAGAGCAACTGATGGGCTCTCTGATGAGACGTCCTTCACGTCTGCGTCCTTCAAAGGAATCGTGCCCTGCGAAGTGTGTCCCAACAAACCCAAACCTCTCAACCTTGCACCAGCGTGAAGGCTGACTGTGAAGGGCAGGCTGCTGGCCCACAAGCTCCGGAATGCCTTAACATGTGCCGGGCAGCCCCCGTGGGCAGAGCCACCGCACGTACGTCCTCCTTTGCCTCGCAAGAGGGAACGCTGAGCTTCACACAGCCCCATCGTGCATGTTCATGAATCTTCACGGGTGCAAAGGAGGGGAACAGAGCATTCACAGCTACGATGAAGCTACAGGCAGCAGTAGGCAAAACTGTATGGCGCAGCATATGCACAGTTCATGCCTTCGCTTCACGCCTCGGAGTGCAGCAGGACTCCCCGGCAGGCTCCAGCTGTCGCCATCCCCATGGGAATGCGCTCTCTGGAGAGTGCTTCTTCCACCTGATGGTCCACCTTCCAGAATGCTCCTGGGAAACCACACCGCACCAGCCTGAGAAGACATGTGTTCTCTCAAATGTGTTGGAAAATTGCCTTTGAAAATAGCAGAGGAAAGATGGATCTGGCCTCGCTCTGGCAACCTCTGGCTGGTCCCACACGCCCCAGGGTAGAGGTGGCCACGCAGCTAGAACCAGCCTCATCACGTGGTTCATTTCCTTCCACTAGAGTCCGGTCAGTACCAGAGGGGCTGGTTTCATCGTACCGTGGTCAGTGACGTGTTGTGTCGCATCCTGGGCCCTGGGTCCCTCTATGCTTAGGGACCCACATCAAGAGAAAGTCCTGCCTTCCCTTGTTTCCCTTTATTTCTCCCACACCCCATGGAGGAATATCATAGACTATGCACATTATGAGTGAGGAAACACTATGAGTTGCTTTAAAAAAAGAACTTGCCTCATTCATTCCAAGGACAAGCATTAGTTTCCCGCACCATTCCAGGGACGTTGCAAGGCCCAGGGATTCAGAACAAAGAAAGGAGGTAACGCTATCAGGTAGCTGTTGCTGCATAACAGAGCGCCCCAAAGCTCAGGGACTTGGCAGTTCGGGGTGATTAAGCATGCGTGTGGATTAGCTGGAGTTTGGTTGCTGGAGGGTGGACTTGGCAGGTAGCTCTGCTTCAGGTTGGGTTGCCAGAGTGACTGAATTGGCTCTTTCCAGCTGGTCTTGTCCTACTGGGACCAAAGTGTGATCTGGGGCATGCTGTCCTCATCACAAGAAGGTCCCCAGAAACCGACAGGCCCAGTCCATTGCCACCTCCCTCCTCACGCCATTGGCTGAAAGCAAATCACGTGGCCGAGAGGCGGGGAGCACTCTGTGCGGGTGGTGAGGCTTCAGTAATGGGGGTGCAGTGAGGTATGATGGGAGTCCATAATTGAAGCTATAGAAGAAGGTAGCGTTTCATATTCTCCATGCCCCTAATGGCCAAAAGAATGATGATTTTACTAGAGTCTCTGGAGAAATAACTGCCCGAGGTGACACCTTCCAGAGTGGAGGGAGCAGGTACCCATGGTAAGTTAGGTTACAGAAGGTTTGCTCTTGCTCTGTGACCTCCCTAATTTTTCTTTTTGGAACTGCTCTTGGGTCCACGGGACAAGCTGTCCTTCTCAGTGCAGCTCTAACCCCTGGCCATGCCCTTGCCTGCGGGAATAGTGGGTGCAGCGCCTCCTTGACTTGGTAGAAGCGGGCTGGACAAGGGGCTGTGGATCGGACCAAAGAGCCAGGGGGACTCATGTTGACTCCAGATTCAGCCTGGCTCTGCCAACAGTCACGTTGATATTTTTTCATTATCCTTGGATCTTCTCATTGTTCGAGAACTCAAAGCGGAAGGGCTGTGACTGGCTTCTCAGAAGTGCCTCCTCATGACACACATCCTGCCTTTCAGGGGCACCCAGAGCAGCACTGGGTCTGCATGGTGATGTGGGGAGCCAGGGCTATTCCAGACTTGTGTGTACAACAGTCTCTCCCTTTGAGACTCACTGACCAACTGCATCTCACCTGGCTCTCCACCCCATCTCTTTCCATTGTTTTCCTCATTACCTAACATGGTGCTCCACAGGCTCCAGGTCACTATGTGGTAGACAGGTGGTGCCACCTACCCAGTGTAGCAGAGAACAGGCAGACGTTCAAGCAAATTGATCAATAGAGACCGCTCACTGGACAAGGTGGGCCTGTGTTTTGCTTTTGCTTTCATGTTTGTAGATCTTTGTTTATGTGATGTGCTCATCTATGTGGACCCTCAAGCTCCAAGTCGGTGGTTTTCTCTCCACTTCTGCTGCCTATGTCCCCATTTTTCCATAAATGAGTTCTGTGACCTTGTGTCAGTATGGTGAATACTTTCTAAAGTTCAGTCTCCTCATCTGTAACTTGGAGCTGGTTGTGAACGTCGGCGAACTCTGTGGATGGGAGACACGTAGCACATGAAGACTCCCAGGAAGTGCTTGGTGCAGGTCATCCATCAGTTTCACTATCAATCAGTGCTCTTGCTCTTTGAGGTAGAAGCAGAAATGAAAATTGCATGTTCCCTGCGCAGATGTGGGTCCTGTTAATCACGGCCTTTCATCTTTGCTTACAGTCCTGTGACGTTGCTTCTCTAAGCAGATTTGGGGGAAGATTTGTTTTCATAAATCATGTTTATATGTTACTGAGGCTTTGTTTACAGGATTAGGGACAAGTTAAAGGCCTGAGGGACATGTCTGCAGGGATAGGTGGAGGAGGGAAACATTTGGAGGAGTTGTTTGGTACACAACAAGGTGGGAACTGACCCAAGAATCCGGCTTCAAAGTCAAAACCAGGGCTGTTTCACTGCCCGAGGGATGGCCCGAGAATGGAGTCGGGCAAGGCTGCTTTTCACAGATCCTGAAGTCGTGCAAGTGCATGACAGCTTCATCTTGATTAGATCAAGACCTCTGGCAGGAGGATCTCTGGTATCTAATATTAAAACCCTGAGTATGTCATGTTGGCGGTGGCTGTGCAGAGAGCTTGGAGGATCAGAAGTTGCACAGCTGTTAGAGATCAGATGTTGTCTAGGGGAGTTGAGACTGTCTATGGCAGGCAGGAGTTAGAGACCTTTTCTGTTTTTTGTTTTCACCAAAAGGGGTAACTTCTTCTAAGGGACTTTCATGTTACCTGGAAAACCCAGACAGATCCCAGAGAAGCAGAGACTCATCTGGTACAAGTACCTTTGTTTACATAGAGCCAGAGATGGCTTCTACTGTGGCTTTGATAAATGCCACAGTCACAGGGATGACTCACAGGCTTCTGGCCAATGAGCATTAACCTTGGACCACACAGTTCTTTTTTAAACTGTCAAACTTTAGATAGGTACTTTAGATATTCCACTTTAGATATGTACTCATATATAGATTAATTCCTACTTTTTTGGGGTCAGAACCTAGTCTATTCTTCATCTCCTCTCCAGAGGCTTGCCTGATAACCCACTGTTCACCTCTACATAAATGCCAGCTCCATCTTTGTTCGCACCTCTGTGGCACTGCCCGGCCTTGTGATCACAGGTGAATTCATCTAACTTCCTGACTAGAAACCCATGAAACCCTAAGACAGATCTATATCCTTGTTTTGTGATCCCACTGCCTGACTCTGAGATGATTATCAGAAAATGTGGGACTGAGCTAAAAGAACACATTCTGTACAGATATAATTATTGAATCAACTCATTGGATTGGATTAACCACTAAAAAAGTTAACCATCTTATCTATAATTGAGAGTAGATTCAGACTAAGAGTTGAGAAAGGCATCAACTGTTCTGTGTAGGGACATAAAAGACCTCATTTGTTCCTTCATTTAACAAATAATTATTGAGTGTAAGGTTGTATTACAGGCACTAATGACAAATTTATTATTAGTATTAGTGTCACTAGACACTAGTCTATAGGTGCATCGGTGAACAAATTAAGTAACATACTCTCTTCTCATTCCATTTACATTCTATCTGCAGGGAGACAGACAAGAAACCAAATTATCAGACAAGTTAGATGGTATTAAATATTGCAAGAGTAATAAAACAATAAGTGGTTGTATTCCCTCTTCTCATGAGCTTATGCTGTAACTGTAGGGAGACAGACATAAAACAAGTTAGAAGGCAGGTGAGATGATGTGAATGACTGTAAGCCAAACAATGCAAGAAGTGGTTAGAGAATGCTGGAGTCAGGACACTACAACATTACAGAGGTAGCTAAAGTGACGTCACATAGACGATGCTATTTCAGCAAAGGACAGGAAAGAGTGAGGAGACTGACCATGCAGGTGATTTGGGGAAAAGAGTTTTAAGCAAAAGCAACAGAATATGCAACAGAGAAAAGAAATATCTTTAAAAGTATCTTAGATAAAAAGAAAATATCATCAAATAGAAACTCAGATCTCTAAAAAGGGATTAGAAGCACCAGAAATGTTAAATTGGTTTAAATAATTATAAATTTTAAAAGATAATAACTTTTTAAAAATACAGAGATCAAGATCATGATACAGATACATAGATATAGATATAGACATAGGTATAGATATATCCATAGATACAGATGGCAGTGTAGTTAAAAATATATGTAGAATTAAAATCTATGGGCACAGTAGCACAAAGGATGGAAACACAGGAGGAGGAAAGTTAAAGTATACTATTCTAAGATTCTTATATTATACATAAAGTGAAAGTAGTCTATAAAAAGATAAAGATACACATGGCAAACCATAAGCAATTACTTAAAAAATGGAACAAACATTATATCTAATATGACCAAGGCAGAAATAAAATGCCATACTAAAAAAAAATGCTCATTTGGTTTAAAAAAGGGTAGGAAAAAAGAGAATAATGAAGCAATGATGGTAGAAATATAAAAAAAATAAAATGGTAGGCAAATGTTACTATGTTAATAATTATATTAAATATGAATGACCTAACATATCAATTAAAAGGCAGAGACTATCTGATTTGATGAGAACACAAGATTCAAATACATGATTAATGTTCCCATGTGGAAATTGGTTCCTTGCATCTTGGAGAAATTTGTGTATTTCTCCAAATTATGATCCTGACAAATATCAGTCAAGAAATTGGGAAAATGGGAAATTTATAAATCTTAAGGGCAAATTAAAGCTTAGCAATAGAAACATTACCAGTTCTAAGGAATTCACTATTGTCAACTCTAAAAAACAACTGGAAACACTGACAGGAGGAATCTAAGGTTCAGGAAAACATTAATAAGAACCAAAGAAGGCACAGGTAGGAAAGAAGCAACCAAGATCTAATCAGTCACTGTTGTTTTCTTTTAAATTTGTGTCAGTAGCCCTGTTTGTTGGCTAATAGTGAATAATTCTTGCCAATGGAATAATTATTAATATGTTTATACATATAGGATTCTTTACATAAATCTTAATTAGAAAGAAGTTCCTTAAATTGACATTTTTGTCATGAGGCTGTGCAGTATACCACTAACCTTAGTAGGTGACTCAAATATTACATTATGTGAATGCTCTCCCAGAATTTACACTAGCATTTGCTAGTATTTTTTTTTAAAGATTTATTTATTTATGCATACAAGCACTGGGGTACAGGCCAGAGTTGTGGGGGGGTGAGAGGATTCACCACAGACAGAGCGGGGAGCAGAACAGGCAGACTGACTGAAACACACTGCTGAGGGGAGGAGCGGGCACAGCAGGAGAGGTCTGCCACACCATGTGGGTCCCCCCGCTGGCCGGCAGCAGGGATCGAACTTGTGCTGCAGTGGCTGCAGTTTGCTTCATAATGCGTTGCTTAACCCACTGTGCCACCAGGGAGGCCCCATTTGCTAGTGTTTTAATAGTCACTATAGGACATAGTTTTTATAGAATATATACAAAGAGGGGAGTGTGTAAATATTGTGGAATTCTCTAAAATAAAATTAGAAATTGATCTAAAAATTTGAACTAGGCAAAGAAGTATCATTTTCAGTGGCAAAACCCTAATCAAGCAAGCTAACAAAATACTTATATTGGTAAAAAAAGAAAATAATCTTAAATGAAATAAAATATGCCCTAAGTCCTAATTTATAACTATTTTTATATGCATTCTTAATAATTCAACCAAAATCAGTGCAAAAATAAAAGAAAATTTCCTTTATCATTATTTGTCATGAAAAAAGATAAAGATGACAGCATAAGTAAATTAACATTTTGTATGTTTAAAATTATTGTAGGAATGATACATTTGGATAATAAATTTTATGGTATTATATTTAAAATTTGTAACTGATTTGTTTTATTTTGTTTATATTAGTTCTTGAAATATTTTTCTATTAGGTGAAGAAATGTGTAATTAACAAAAAACAGTGTTATGGAAAATATTAGATAATATGATTTAAGAAATTTCCAAGAATTATTTGCATTTCTAGTTTTGATCCTTGAATACAAAAGATTAATATTTATGAAGAAGAAAACTACTTTAAAAATAAAGACACTAATAGCTTAAGAGAAAAAGTATGAATATATATATTAATATCAGAACAAATAGACTTCAATACAAGTAATAGTATCAGAAATAAAGACTCATTTATTTGCACATAATGCTCAAATATTCAAAAAACACAATGAACAAGTATGTGCCTAAAAATAAATGTTCAAAGTACATAAATGATGTAAACAATGATAAATGAAATAAAAATAAATGATGAGAGAATTAACAGGGAAGGAAAAACAAATACAAAATATAATTGAAGATTTAACACTCTTCTCTTAATAATTGATAGAACAAGTTTAAAATCTATAAGGTTGCAGAAATCCTTAGTAACATTATCAATCAATGGGACTTAATTGACATTTATTGAACACTTCACCCAACAACAGCAAAACACATTTTCTTTTCAATTGCACATAGAACATTCACCAAGATAGACAGCATACTGAGCTGTTAAAATCAAAAGTGTGAATGCATTTCAAAGAACTGGAATCATACAGGTTATATATCTAATATAGTAGAAATCAGTAATAAAAAGAGGTGAAAATTTCCCAAATATTCATAGAAACTCATGATCAAAATAAAAATCACGACAATGTAAATCAGTTGAACTGGTTGAATATAAAAGCACACCACATCTATTGACTGTAGCTAAAGCAGTTCTTTAGAGGAAAATATTTAGCCTTCAATGATTATTTTAGAAAAAAAAAAAAAGAACGGCAAAAAAATAAAAGAAATTTTTAGTTTAAGGAGTGAAAAAAGGGTTAAACTCAATAAGTAGAAGCAAAAAATAATAATATTTAGCAGAAATCAATGACAATAGAAATATGCAGTCTTTAAAAATAAGGAAACCAAATGTTATTCTTTGGATAATAAAATCAATAAACCTCTAAATAGACTGATCAAGATAAAAGAGAAGACATGGACAAAAAATAACAGGAATGAAATGGGGGGATTCACACAGATTCTAGATAACAAAGGGGCTATTATGAGCAATTTAATATAAATAACTCCAACAAATTAGAATAAAAAGAATAAATTACAAAAGTTGACAGAAAAAGAAATAGAAAATTTAAATAGCCCTATCTAGGCACCAGAGAAAAAAGTCAATGAAACACTATCTGACAATGAAAATTACACATACAGGTGGCTTTATTGGTGAATTAAATCAAATATCTAAAGAAGTAGTGTTGCATCTTGCATGGGAGATAAGTTCTAATGTCTACATGTGTCCACATCAATCAAATTAGACTAATTTAAGATAAAAAACTTACTAAAAGGATTTTGAACCACTTTTCTATCTGGAAGAACTCTAGAGCCAGATTTGGGAAATGTAGGACAAAAAAGTGTCCCAATCGCACCACAGAAGCACTGTGGTCACAAGTACTGAGCTTGCACTTTGTGGTCAGCACTACCAGCACCACAGACCCTGCATATACACCCCTTCTGCTGTCACTATGCTACTGGTGTCTTAGGGGGAAAAAATATATGGAACTTGCTGCCATCACCCTCTGCAGAATGGATTCCACAAAACCCCCACTTTGTTGTTTTGGTTTTTAAATATTTTGTTGTTTTTTAAAGATTTATTTATTTATGCATACAAGAACCAGGGTACAGGCCAGAGGTGTGGGAGTGAGAGGATTCACCAGAGACAGATGGAGAGCAGAACAGGCAAACTGACTGAAACACACTGCTGAGAGGTGCAGCGGGCAAGGCAGGAGAGGTCTGCTGCACCATGTGGGTCTACTCCCTGGCCAGCAGCAGAGATCGAACTTGTGCTGCAGTGGCTGTTTGCTTCATAGTGCGTTGCTTAACCCACTGTGCCACCAAACTCATGTCCCTGTGCTCTATTTGCCAGAGAACATTTCCACTTTGATGGACATGGGTAGGCAGGGTCTGTCTCATAAAAGTAGGGAAGAGATTACAAATGGGAAGGGGTATCAGATATAGACCAGTGGAAAAAAATTTGGATCAAATTAGTCGTAAAAGTCTCATAATCACCCAATGGTATGCACATGTGCATCTGTGCCAGTTTTTCCTTAGGTACAGCAGGGCCAGTTTTTTCTTTAGGCTTGGAACGAATTGTTGCTACTTCAGCTAAACAGCAGGTGATGTTAGTGGTTTGCATCCAGAGGCCATATAGTATTTTATTTATTTTTCAGCACCAGGCTTACACTCAGGTGATGAGATGCTTGTATTACAGCCAACTGATGGCCAGCATCGCAGTCACTCCAATGAAATTATTATTTTCCTTTTTTTTTCTGCTTTATCCTCTCCTACCATCTCCAGCCCTACAACTTCTCCCCCCTTCCCTCCCTCTCCTCCTCCTCTTACTCTTGAGCAAGGAATCTCAACAGTTTGCTGTTCATAAGATGGGGCTCAGCTCTTTTGCTACAGCTGGAGCTGAGATTTTTATCAAAAGTCTAATTTGATTGATGGTGACACATGCAGACATTAGAACTTATCTCCCATGCAAGATGCATCACTACTTCTTTAGATATTTGATTTAATTCACCAATAAAGCCATCTGGGTGTATAGTTTTCATTGTGAGATGAAAGGCACGTTCTTGCATTATTCTCTCATATTGAGTCCTAGGAGTTTGGTAACAAACTGTTGACCCCTTACTCTTATAGATGGGTAAACTGAGGCCCAAGGACTTGTCTGAAGCCATCAATACAGAACACAGACTGCCTACTAACACATCTTCCTGTATGTACCTTCTTTCTTTCAAGTCCAGACTTGCAGATGGGTGTACAGCCTCATGGAGCTAAGAATCACCAAAGCCATTGTTCAGAATCCATTCCTAGCTTTCCAACCCTGTGATAAGACTATTCTGGAAACTGGAGTTTTCTATAAAGGAAATTTTCTCTATGTGAGATGTGTACATTCTACCTCAGATTCTCTTTGGCATTTTCACAGTTTAAAAATACTTAAGAATCCCTTTATTGTTGTTTTGCTTCCATTGTAAAACTGGAAGCAATCACCACTCTCTTCCCCTCTGTCTGAATTCCTGATTTTCTCCATGCCTAATTTCCATTGCTCTGTGCTTGAATTTATTCTCTCCAAAGTATGGAGAAAGAACTTAAACTTCTTTGTCCATGTCTTTGTAAATTCTTAACTGGATTCCAGTATGAAAATATAAGTTCAAAACATCTGGAAAATTATCCCCAGCACTCCTTCCTTGGAAAATAGATACACCTGTGGAACCATAGTTCCATGAGGGCCTGAAGTGGGTCAGATATGGAAAAGAAGTGGCATCTGGAGGTTGATTAGAAATTTCAGACTCTACTGTGAGCTCCTTCTTCTTCTGGAACTCAGGTGTGCAGGGTTGAGTTTCTTGTTATCCTCAGTTTATAGCTTTTGCACCACGGCTCCATGTACAACCCCTCCTGAATCGTGGATTTGTTCTCCTCTTGGAACTCTATGTGCTTCCACTGATTTGCAACCGCCTTGGTGCATTTAATGCTATCTGCTCCTTAGTTCATATTCTTGACAAATGCATATTTTTGTTAGTGTGAATTTTAATTTATATGATGCTCTGCATATATAAAATCCTTTGCTTTGAAATACTACTCATGTCTACATTTTACTTCTCTTCCCAGGATTAGACACATGGGTTCCATCCTCTTATCCCCCATGTTTAATGCTGTGACCAACATCTGGATGTTCCTTATAGCATCTTTTAGGGAGGTGGGTCCCGTGGTGGAATTCCAGGATTTGGGGTACAGTGTGGCTCTTATGGGCCACCCAGATTTCCTCTTCATGACCAAGGCAGTTCCCACTGCTGGAAGTGCTGGCTGTTAATGACACTCAGCTGAGTCCCTCTCCCGAAGCCCAAGTGCTGCCTCCCTCCAGATCCTGGCCCCCACGGGATTGTCTCAGGGTAGGGTAGGGTCCCTCTAAAGAGCCATTCCAGAGCCATTCCAGAGCTATTCCATTGCAGAGCTGCCTGTAAGGTAGTTTAATTACTGAGGGTTTTCGCAACTGTTTTCCAGCTTGAATTCTAGGAGTTTTACCCTGAACACTGATCTTTAACACGTCCGCTGGCTAACATACTGCTTGCACTATTCACACTCAGCCTCTGTTTGCCAAGGAATCCCCGTTTCATGGACAGTGTGTGCATTTAACACGGCTAAGTAATCACAGATGCACCAACACAGAAGCAGTGTCTTATCTTCTTGCATCCCTGCAAACACTGGGGATTTTCCAGTAGTCCAACTTTTACAAATGTATCAGCTATAACTGGTATCTTTTTGTTTTAATTTGCATTTCTCTGATTACTAATGATTTCAGCCTCTTTTTATACTTATCTGCCTTTTGGAGTTCATTTCTTCTGCAAATTTTATGAACAAATAATTTTTCTCCTGGGGGATACTGTCTAGGTATTAATCCTTTCTCAGCTGAAAATTGTAGAATCCTGCCCCATTGTGTCATGGATTTATTAACTAACCCAAGTTGTCCTTCGATGATCTGAAAGCCTTAATTTTGATGTGGGCAAAACCTTCAGATATCTTTACCTATCATTTGAATTTTTTTTTTAAGTTTTACTTAGTAAGTACACCCTCTCCACATTCACATTTCCTTCTAACTATATATTTTCACTGCTCATATTTATGCCTTGAATTTTTCACATTTCAAGCCATTCAGAGTTCACTTGATTGTGACATTAAGTAGCAACCTTGTTTTATATTTCTTTATGAATGGCCTAGTTGTCTTAAAAATGCCTACTAATAAATTTAGTCTTATTCCTTAGATCTGTGATGCTGGTCTATTTGTTCTTTGTCAAGTACATACTGCTTATGTGTCTATGAATTTATAATGGTGTAACAATTCTTTCCTCTTTAATCTTCTATTATTGATCTAACTTTATTTTGCCTAATTGTAAAGTGATTTCATTTTAAAATTTGGAGTAAATTTGTCAAAATTCCAACTGAGATTATTTTATTTTTCATTGGATTGAATTAACTTTCTATATTTGTAAATTGTACACAATTGACATGTTTATAATGTTATCAGTAGAGTTTTAAAGTATTATTTCTGCATACTTGGTATGTTGTCACTGTGAATATTTTATTTCTTCATTATATTTCCTAATTGATTATAGTTGGTAAAAAGAAATACTACTGATTTTTATAGTTCAATGTTTCATCTGGCAATCTTGCCAAACTTTCTTGTTAGTAAAATAATTTTTTCCTGTTGATTTTGGATATATCTTTTTATGTTTTTGTTTGGTAGATGAATACCTCTTTTGATTGCTGGCATCAAGGAAACTCATCATTCATTCTATTTATTTTCAGTGTCAAAGTAAAGAAACAGTCTCTTTTTTTGCAAAAGAGTTTAAGTTATTATTAGATGTAAAAATTGCATTTAGCCCAGAATTACAGGATGTATGTTTGTTAAATGCAAACACATCGACAGGTCCCTTTCAATCCCTCTCTGACCCCTTTTGAAAAGGCTCTGCTCTGTGACTCTTCTCTGCACTTCTGGCATTCTCTCTCAGCTGTGAGCCTAGGACTCGTCCCCTCCTGTTTCCGCTTGCCCTTTGTACTTCTGCCACGCTCTAAGGAGGATGTGCTGGGCCAATGAGAATGAGACTCCTGGAGCTAAGTGCCCCCAGTGCAGTTCAGCCCATGTGAATGAATCCAGCTGACTTGCAAATGCAGGGGTTGAGCAAGCCGAGCCAGGGTCACAGGTGCCAGTGAAGATCTGCCAGTTCCTATGTCCCCCATAAATAAAAGCTCATTGCTGTGTGGGCTGCAGTGATATAGTTTTTATTTACACAATTGCCAATGTGTCACACATCAGTGCTCTCTTTAGTCTCCTTGCCAGGTAAAAATTCATTTCTGGCCAATAAAGGGAAGCCCCGTCCCATAGGCAGGGGTAGACCATTCTCTCACCTCTGCATTGCCAGAAAATGCTAGAAATTACCGCGGGTGGCCATTTGAGCACCAGTTATTGTCCCAGGATGTCAAGATGGCTGAGTTCCCCAGGGAACCCAGAAACTGATAGCTGGACCCCAAACATGCCCTAGCGAAGAGGATTCCCAAATAGCACATGATGCCCTGTACCTCTGAAGCTCCTTGAAATTATAAATGGTTATGTGCTCAGCCCTTGAGATCCCCAAGCAAAAAGAGCCCCAGTTTTGTAGGCAATGGCTATGAAGGAGAATTGTCACCATTCACCAGTCTGAACTTCTGCAAATGGCATAGTGACAAGCGGGCTGCCATCGGAACCCAAGGATGCCAGGCTGGTGAGCCCAGCCAGCTTTCTTGGTTGGGATCGTGGTTTTTAAAACTAATTCTTATTGTTGTCCACTTCACAGCTTTGCTGCTGCGCTGTAGACCCTGGTATCAATTTTAGTTGAAAATGCTGCAAAAACAAAAAGGTAATGCCACTTCCCACACTGTTTCAAAAGGTTTTTAAGTGGAAAAAGGTATTTAGTATTTTTAATAAGCATCTTCAATACTATTGAGTTGGTTTCTTTGTTCATATCACAAGATTAATTATGCTGTCAGACACTTTCAAGGCCTGCTTAACAAAGATTCAGTGATATAATGGTTTGCTTTGCACTGCCTTTTTTCTGCATAGCAATCACAATCAGCATTAGACAATTTAAAACCCTTTCACCAGCCGGAAGTTCTGAAGAGCCTTTTAATCAACAAAAGTAATTTTGCAAACAACTAGATACAGCATTTTTCATATTAACTAACTTGCATTTAAACTCTGCAAGCTTGATTCTTCCCGGGTCTCAGATTCTAGGAAACTGGGTTATTCAGATGGCCTAAATCTCAAAGTGGGGATCGCAACACACTGTCTGCTCTGGGCACCCCCAAAATTTTCTGTCTCATTACTTTATTCTGTTTATTAAAAAGATAGCATTGGTATACCAATGTGATTCATTCATTTTAATTATCTCTTAATATACATATCTTGTCTAATCAGTTAAATTATTTTTTTTTTAATTTGGTTGCCCAGAGAGATTCATCTTGCTATTTTTTAATGACTACAATTTGTGTTAGTGTGTTGTCGTTTTATATCTGTTTGTATATCTGTGTGTGTGTGTGTGTGTGTGTAGTTTTGTTTGTTTTTATTTGCTCTTATAATTTGCTTGTTTTGGGACTATTTTATTGTGTGCTGGAACTGGATAATTCTACTAGAATTGGATAATTCTACCATTTTTGAGATTTTGAAATTCAAAATTAATTTTTTTGAGATTAGCTGGATTCCCCCTCCTCTGGCAGCAGCCCAGGTCAAACTAAAAGCTGGGAGGGTTTGCACTTAAAAGATGGCTTCTTTGGAAGCCAAAGCAGGAGACACATTTAGTCTTTAAAAAAAAAAAAAATCAGGCACATTTTTTTAAATGAAACTAACCTGTTAATGACACCTTTAAAACATTCATTAAAAAAAAAAAAGAAGAAGAAGGGCTGACCGGCAGCAGTAATTTGTTCCCGTGGCTGTGTGCAGTAATTAGTGACTGCAGCCTGGATTCCTACACCCTAAACCCCCGTGTGTTTGACACTATTTCAACCCTGGCGAGAAGTGACCCAGAGATCTGGAGCCACAGGACACGAGGAACAAGTCTTGTCACGAGAAATAACAGGGTCAGGAGACGCGACTAATGAAGTCATAGCAACTGGTGCACTCAGCCAATCAGAAGAGGCGCCAATCTGTAAATGAGGATATAATTAGCAGAAAAAATAACATGCTTTGGTTGAATTCGAGGGGAGCCTGTAATGACTGGATATTGAGAAAGATTCCGAAAGATTAGAGCAAACATTATGCAACAAAGAATACCTAATTAGGGGAAAAAAGTGAATATGCCTTAATTAGAGGGAAATACATGATTGAAAGACGCGGAGTTGTCTCTTAATATGAATGTAGTAATGAAGGTTAGCACACAGCTCTTGGTTCGGCGTAGCAAAGCACTCTGAGAATTAGAGGCAGCGAGCAGCCCGCGTGGATCCTCGCAGATGCAGCTTCTACTGTGGGGAGCGGAGCCCCTGGGGCACATTGTGCCCCACGGAGGGCAGGTACATAGAGGCCACGGCGCAGGGAGCGAGCTGTCCATCCTCCGGGGGCCGGAGCATCCCGCCACTTGTCACGATGCTTAAAATGCAGAAAACAGATCATTATGTGCAAAAATATATGTCCGCATGCAGCATGCAGACACTTCACTCAGCAATGTCTCATGCTTTCCCTGCAGGTCTGGAACTGGCCAGGTGCAGATTTTGCTTAGGGTTTTATTAAAACAGAGTCATCCTCACCCCCAGAGCATGCAGCCCAGGCAGGCCCCAGTGGGGCTCCCTGGAGTTTTTATGATCTATGACAATGAAGAGAGAAGGCGACCGGCTCTCCCTTCACAGCCACCACATCTCAGGCCTGGAGCCGCTACTAATTTCTCCCCTAATAGACAAACTACATGTTGTTTTAGTTCATCTTTTTGCCTTTTTTCCCCAAACTGTTCTGAGTATTGATTTTCATTTATTTTACACGATTCTTAATTGTCATCATTAGCTATCTATGTCACATCCCTTGTTTAAATATTCCCTGTCAATTTTGCAGCATATTTATAGATTAATTTAAATGTGTTTTTAAATTTATGACTGCCTACCTTTGGTATGTTTGTAACATTAAAATACTTATGGTACAGAATTTTTTAATTAAAACTATTCATCAAAGAAAGTCCAGGTAGCGAGCTTCTTGTTTGCGGTGGGGGTTCTGGCAGCCGGAGCAAGCAAAATAATAGGTCAATTAAAAAAAATCTAAAGATAGCGTTTCCAAAGACCCAATTGTTTAATGAGCATTTGCCAACCGATCCCCCCAAATTAAATTATGAAGTTGTTTTTAGTTATGGGCATCAGGGCTGTGGTGTGGCAGAAGCAAAAAGAGACCCAGGAAGGAAGAGGCTGTGGCCTATACCTGGCTGCCCTGCTTCCCCCCACCCCCACCCCCACCCCCAGCTGGCCACCAGGGCCACAGGAAGTACTTTCTGCAAAGTGACACCTGAACCGTAGTGAAGTCCCCTTCTCCTTGGCTCCAGGCCTCTGGTCTGCCCCGCCATGCCTGCTTTGTCAGGACCTGGGAAAGCCTCCGCCTGCAGATGGGCCTCCCCCGAGGGCTGCGCTGAGCAGAGTGCCAGCTCCTGTCCCGAAGCACTTTGTGACCGGCTAGGGTAAGCGCCCTCCTGCTCTCTGCCCACGTGTGCTGCTGATTCACTTTGCTGAACTGTCGCTGGCCATCTGGGAAACTGCATCTGTGGCCCCAAGCTGAGGTTCTCCCCGATGCTGCTGTGGCTGCTTCTGCAGAGAGCACAGCTGAGCGGGAGCACCCCGAGGAAGCAGCATGCCATGGATGTAATAAAAAGCCAAACAGCACCCCAAGATGGGTTGGTTGGGGCTCAGTGTCAAAATCCTCCAAATAACTGGATACTGAGTTCCTTTGCCCAGGAATGTGGAGAAGATGCTCCAGACCACCTAGTTGATGCCTGGGTTTAAACATTCCTTGGTTTTCCTCTCTTACTCTATTTTGGGTGTGCCTTAATGTTTAGTATTTTCCAACAATTTTTTTTAAATAGATCGTGGACGCTAAAGCTCGGTAAAAGTTTCACATTTTCTGCACTTTAAAAATAACATTTCCTAAGAGCAAAGGGAAATTTTACATCAGTACCCACGTTTTCATAATATTTTATAATGTTGTTTCCATTTCTCACTCCTTGCAATTTTGAAACCCACCTCCTTGCTTAGATTATCCCAGAACCATTCCTATAAGAACGTTGCTTACGAACAAGAGATGACTTTTTAAGTCAGCAAATTATTTCTGATGCTTTGGACAGATAGAGAATGACTAAAATTGATGGACACTCATTATTATTTTTATTTTATACATCCAGCTGATATTTGGGGTGGAAATTTCAGTGACAGGGCTAAATTTCAACCCCTAAATAAGCAGCCTTGACAATGAAACATTTTTCTGCATCCTAACATTCATTAGATTATGTCAAATTTATTTTGAGTGAGATGATAAAAAAAATGAGAGGCATCTCTAAATTTCCCAGCTGGCTGGCTGGACACAGGGAAGCGGGTCTCCTCACCCACCTGGCTGGGCCCTCGGGGTGCAGGTGGGGGCAGACTCGGTTTGTAAGGACATAAACACACCCAGTGACCGATAGGAAAACTGTTTCCAGCACATGCTGTCATTCACTGTCTGATTTATTTCCGACAGGAGCTTTTATCAAAATGTCCCCACTGACAAGAGGGGGCAAAGGCAGATAATAATAGAGAAATAGCTAATGGAGCAGGGTTGCATTGTATTGGACCAAAGCCTCCTTTTACCCGACTTTGAATGCTAAATGAATCACTGAGATTTATATGGAGGTAGGAGCTACAGAAGGCCTGCATCAGGGCAAAATAGGGTTACAATTCAGTAAAATGCGTGGCAATGCTTTATTGACTAATGAACCTCGCGTGCCGCCAACTGCTGTATTTTACTATCAAAGACCATAACTGCCTGGCAATTACCTTGTGAGTGTTTGCTAAAGACGTGACTGTCTCTTCCCCAGATCTGGAAGCAGGTTCAGGGAGAGAAGCTCCAGAGGAAGCAGGTCGCACACCTTTTCCATGTCTTCTGGGGATAGAAGCCAGGCACCACTAATAACAGTGCAAACAAGTTGATGCTGCTATTTTTAAATAAGCTGTTATTATTGACTAACAGAGGTGGCTGTGGGTGGGATGACAAAGCCTCGGGAGCCGGAGAGTTGCGACGCAGACTTGCACCAGAGAGCTCGTTAATGAGAAGCAGCTAAGTGCAGAGTTAAATGCTTGCCGCCATCCCCAGCACTAAGCTGTACACTGGGAGCCCCTGGCCTCCCCCAAACGCTTTGTCCAGGAACATGTCATGGCATCAGGTAAGGCTAGAGAGCGCGAGGGCAAGAGACATGACATGGCAGAGATGGTGGCTGCTTGCCGCTCACCGGGGGTCTTTTTTATACCAGAGCCAGAGTGCTTGCCGCTGTCTGCTCCCACGCAGCCGTCCACACGTGCCCTGTCACGGGAACTGGACGATTCCAGCGTGGTGCTTGGCAGACGTGCCTGGACACACGCGCATGCGCAGAGACGGGCTAAACCTTCTGGGAGCTGTTCAGAGCCTTAGCGCACTTAAAATGCACTTCGCTTAGGGAAGTTCGGTGCCTGTGCACCAGTTCCATGGCAGAAAGGGCCTTGGCAGGGGAAGTACCCCGAGCAGACCAAATCAGCATCTGGGATTTCTGCACCGTTATGGTCTCGGGGCTGGGCAGAGCGGACTCAGATTGCCGCGAGCCACTCCCAGCTCCATGGGTCTGTAAAAGCTACTTAGGATCCTGTTGGCTGATGGGCAGGGGGTGTGTAGGGGAGGAAATGTTCAAGCTCATGGATTATTTAGACAAAAAGCTAGTTGCAGAATGATTCATAGAGTATGATTTCATCTTAATATTTTTTAACCCCACAAAACATACTGAATATATTTACACGTAAGAAGATGTGTACAAATGGTCTAGAAAGAACCATATCAACCTAAGAATAATGCTTGTTAATTTTATACAGTGCTAACATAGTGCCGACACTGTTCTAAATATTTTACATCTATTAACATGCCTGCCGTGCTCACAAAAACCCTATGGGGCAATTACTTTTCTGATCCCCCTCCCCACCCAGGGGGAAAGTAAAGCACAGAGAGGTGAAGTTACTGGCCCAAGTTTGCACAGCCTAGTAGCAGAGTGAGGACTTGACCCTTGGGCTGCTGGATTCTGGGAGTCACGCATGTGACCATCTACCTCCTAACCTGCCCAGGTGGTGCTGATGCACGATGAGGTTAAGGATGGTGATGAAGAAGGAAGTTCGAGTGATAGCTTATGGTGCAGCTTTTTTTTTTCTTTCCTCCTTTTCTTTATTTATATATATTTGACATCATTTGTGGTCCCCATGGATTTCCCACCACTATTTCACCCGTGTACCCTCACCTCAGTCCCTTGTGCTCTTTCTGCCCTCATCCCAGTCCCACCCATCCCCCCACAAAGTGTTTCTCATTTGTCCTTGTCTTTTCGTTTTTGTTGTAGCTTTTTTTTAGACCTGGAACCAACTTAAATGCTCTAAAACAGATGATTGGATCAAGAAGATGTGGTCCATATACACGATGGAATACTATTCAGCAATCAAAAAAGATAAACCAGAGTCATTTGTAGAAACACGGATGGCGCTAGAAGGGATGATGCTCAGCGAAATAAGTCAGAAGGCAAAAGAAAAATATTGGATGGTTCCCCCGCTAGGAGGAATATAAGGGAACCAAATAAGTGACCAAGGAAACGAATGATAACAATAAAAAAAGAAACAAAAACATGGTTCAGCTTTGCACTGCTAGATTACAAGCACCGATTTGCAAGTTGGTAGCGAGATACGCCTGCACACATTACGTAAGAGCTGCCGTGTGATGTCAGAGCCCACACTTCACTTTATGGTCTGATCAGTTCCCAAAGCAGTACAACCCCAGTTGTTGCACATTATGACACGCCGGGCCATCTGTGTGAAAGTGAGAGTAGCACCGTCAGGAGGGGGTGGTTCCCAGGTCACAGGGAGGCTGGCCCACCCAGCACCGTGCAGCCCGCACCCACTTCCCCGAGGCTCCGTGAATGGCCTTGTACTTAGAGCAGGACAGGTGGGTCGAATTAAGCTCATTGATTTAAATTTTGTTGGTTTGACTTTAATTCACTTTGCGGTTGTGCCTTTGCTTACATTTCTCTTGCAAATTTGCTTTGTCTCCAGTTGTAAAAAAGCTCAGAGTTTCAGGTGCAGAAAATTGTGAGATAGTTGACCTGGCCTCAGCCTCGCTCTGCCTTCCCCCGGGCCCCGCGGTGGACGCATCCTCTGGAGTTGCTGGCTGCCCTGTGCTGCCTCTTCCCTTCTCCAGGACCAAATCTGGGTCCCACCCCGGACTGAGCCTGACCTGTGTTTTCAAGTCCATTCTAGACAGGGAATTCGAAAGCTTATTCCTGTTTGAGTTGGTGGCTTGAGTGGGAGGTTCATTTCTAAAAGGCCACGATGAATTCAACAGGAAAAGCAATCTGAAGACTGGGTTTCGAGACTCGAGGATTATGGGATTCACCTACCTGTGGAAAACCTTGACCGGGGAGTGGAGATGAGCCGGGCACACCTTCACCTGGCACAGTTTGCTGGAGACATCTCTATGAGTCTTCCCGCTCCAGTGTGAGGACCGTCTTTGGAGAAGGAGGGTAGACAGAAAGGAGATTTATCAAGCACTTGGGTAAAAAGGACCTTTCTCTTGCCCGGGGGTCCTACCTGCTGTGCCCCAGAGACGCCTCCTCCATTGCCACAAGCTTCAGGGCTGGAGCTGCGGGCTGTGGCCTGTGGGCTTGCTGCATCCTCCCTGGAAGTCTCTTAGCAACAATAAACGAAGGGCGTGGAGCGTGACCCCAAGGGCCACCTCGTGTGCCATCACCAAGGCACGCACTGCTGAGGACCAAGCCCCGGGGGACTCTCTGCCCAGTTTCCGTGGCTTGAGTCTCCCCCAAGAGCCAGAACACCCCAGCAAGAGTGTGGCACTAATGAGCTCTCTGCATTTGCTCCATGGAAGGCTGAGCTGCTCCGACCTCATTGCCAGGTCAGCGGGGAAGCAGCTGGTGGTGTGCGGGGCGAGGGCCTCCACTCAGATTCCAAACGCAAAGCCCAGCACTGGGGACATAATGGGAATTTGTGACACTCAGTGGAGAACTTCAGGCCTATAAACCATAGACAATATGTAGTCGCTCATCTGTGACAGACATAATAGGGATAATGTCACTTAATAAGTAATCCAAGGCTAATTAAATGTTACTAATATACATTGCAAAGATTCTTCTTTTTTTTTTTTCCCTCACACTCCTTCAGAATACCCTGCATGAAGGGTGTGGAAGAGACTCTTGGAGAGTGAAAATGAGCAAAAGCTGAAAACAAAACAAAACACAAAGCCGTCCATTTCATAGGGTTGTGTAGGACCCATCACTGCGTCTTGGAATCCCTCCCTTATGTAATAGCAGGAAGGTGGGCAGAGCTGGGATCGGAGGTGGGAGGACACAGAATGGCCTGGACACCTGCAGACTCACAGCGAGAGAACTGGAGAAAGTGGAGAAAACGCAGCACCCACGTGGAAGCTCTTTGGGGGGAAAGTGACCCTGGGAGTAAAGTTTCTTAGGAGTTCTGCCTGTAAGATAGAGAATCTGCCCATGGGGTCAGCTCCCTGGCTGGGGATCGAACTCGTGCCGCAGTGGCTGGCGATGGCTTGACAGCCATCAAAACCTGGGCTCCAGAGTTAGCTCACGTACCAGTGTGGGGCTGAGATGCAAGGACACTCGTGTGAGAGGATTGATGCACTGTGGACAGCAGAGTTCGCAGGCTACTGCTGGCCTGAGTTGGGTGCTATGGAAGAAAATCCTGCGCCAGGAGTTCCTGGGGAAGTGGCCCTGGGAGTAGGGTTTTTGGGGGTTCTGCCTGTCTGACAGCGAGGGAGCTTCCCGGAGCAGAGAGCCCAGGGACTGGGGTCCAGATTTGGTTTTGGAAACTGGGAGAGGATTCTAGACCACAAGTCATGCCTAGAACTTCCTGTCAACCAGTCATGGGCTGGCTGGACTGATGAGGGGGGACAGAGGCTGAGTTTCCTGGAGAGGAAGCACCTTTGGTGGGAAGGGGTTGCTGGGGGGCGTGGGGCACGGGCTGTGAAGGGTGCTGGGTGGAGCAGCACACGCCGCCCTGGTGCCAGAAGGAAAGCTCGTCTCCTATGAACTGGGGCCTCCAGGACCACTCATTTCCTGTCTGCCTGCTGAATGTGCCTGCTGGTCACACAAGGGGTGCTTTTTATTTAAAGAGAATGAATGCAAACACTACATTTACACGGTGTGTTCTTTCTTTGGGGGGTAGCCTGTCCCGATCTATAGTCTCCTCTTTGCTTTGAGTCCTTTTTGAGTCACTAGAAGCCCCTTGCCTTGGCTTCCCTTTCTGTGCAATGGGATGTGATATTTATTTCTATAGTATGAGACAAACTGAAGAGGTACATTTTTTTAAGGCTTTTTGCTCCTTGGAGAGCAGGTAACATGAAAATTGTGGGAGTTTTCATTGAGGTAGGCAGTACTAGCCTACTATCCCATTTCATAGGTGGGGGACACTAAGTCTTACAATCAAAATCACCACTTAGAAGCAGAACTGGGGATCGAACATAACCCTCCAGTGATTAACCAGGGTTCTGGGTGCCACCACCAGTGGAGGAATTAATGCCCTTTTTTTGGTGCAGTGCACAACCTGTGCAACTGTGTGTGCAGCCATCCCAGCCCTGCTCGCACTAACTTGTACTGGGATCAAACCACCCTGGTGACCGTGGGAATTCACCTCTAGCATGAGCCAGCCAAACTTTGCTGGTCTTCTGCATCCTACCCTGAATCTAGTTAACTTCTTCCTTCTCAAACTTTGTTCCTCCAAACCAGCTTGCACTGGTTTTTGGCTGTCATTCTGGCTCTCTCTCAAACCACACCTCCCTACCTGAAACTAACTGCTAATTGGCAGGTTCTACTCTGCCCACCTACATTTTTCTTACTGCTAATGCTGACAGGAAGCTGGCTCAGCTCATCTTTTTTATTTTAAATTGAAGTAGCATTACGTAAGTTTCAGGTATGCGTCATTAAAACTCAATATCTATATAGAGCACAATAGTTCACCACTGAAAGTCCACTTCTGCCCTTCACCGTACAATGGACGCCTTTAGAAGCCAGTGCCCGGTCATGGATGACTGCACTGACTCACTGAACTGTGGCCAGGCCACCAAGCGGCATTACCTGGTACAAAGGGCGCTGCACCCTTCACTGGGCCTGTGCTGGGCAGACGCCACGCCCTCCCCAGGGCACAGAGGCGGCCCCACCCTCAGGCAGGCTGGGAGCGGTCCTGCAGCTGATGGCAGGTTGCACTGTGGCTCCAATTCCGAATCCCGAGGTTCCAAGGCCCTGCACCAAGTTTACTGTCCCTCTCAGCAACGAAGAGGACAACCCACTGTTCCAATACTTGGTCCATTTCCTAAGTCCCCCCAGTCAAAGCTGCCACGAGTCCATTGGCGAGTCCGTTGGCCAGCGCGCTGTCCACACAGCCCGGCAGGCCCCCTAAGCTGTGACCAGCCCCAGTCCCTCCCATCGCCTAGCTCGAGACCGGTGGCCACCACCAAGCGCCGGAGGGCAACGGCTTCCCAGATGGACGGCAGGTGTATGGCGTATGGAGACCGAGAAGTTAGAGCACAAAGGTGTTACACTTGTAAAATCTATTAACTGTCTTTGTGTTCTTATATCAGTGTTCATTTGGGCAGGAGGTGACTTCTCCACTCAGGCGTCGCCCCGCCTCGCTCTGCCACCGCCACAGCGAACCCATCGCTGTGGTCAGTGCTTTGCATTTCTCTAAAGGCCCTGGGTTTGCGGTCGAAGACCCCGCCCTGACGCCGGTGCGCCTCCACGCCTCTGGGAGTGGTTTTGGAAACTGAACGGGTGGGTGTTTGTGAAAGCGGGGTGCATGCAGCGAGGGTGGGCACAGGGGTGTGCGTAGAGGTGCACCCCTTCCTGGACTCGTGCCAAAGGAGGCGCAGGCCCCTGTACCTGCCCTGTCCCTCATTTCCCATGGCACCCCGCCTTCCCCCAGCTACTCCCTCCCCTGTAAGGCAAACTTTCCCCTTCCTTCTGGAAAAAAGCAGCAATTGGGGACCAGCTGCCTCTCAGCTCCAGCCTCATCCCAGGAGTCTGGGTCCAGATCACCTGCCGGCTCTTCCCTTTATTCTTTTTTTCCCCTTTTTCCTTGTAATAAGGCTTGTTTCTTCTCGGGCCCGCAGAGGGGGAAGGGGCTGCGTGGCTTCCCCCTTGCCTATACACAGGAGCTATTTTATGACTTTGTTTTAAAAACTATTGGCTTAGGGTGCAATAACACAGATGTCTTTGCCTCACAAGAGAACCGTGAATTTCCACTTTTCTCTCCTCCGTGACAGCTCCATTACCTTCCATGGAGAGTCTCTTCTTTGGCCCTGGAGAAAGGGAGGGGGTGGTGTGTATTCTGCAATCGGCCTGGAGAGAGGGCGCTGGATCAATAGCCCGTGCAGGCGCCCATTGCCCATTCTCCCAACGGGCTCTGCCCCACGGCCTGGGCCCCAGGTGCTGCCAGAAGCACACGGCCCGCTCCCAGGCCAGCAATGCTGCAGGAGAACGTTGCCTTCTCACGTGCAGGCACTTCTGTAAGTGGTGGCAGCCCACTGGCGGGGAAACTTTGTCGGCTGCCTTACTAAATCTTCACCTGCCTGACCTCCGCTTGACAACTTCTTAACAGGCGCAGAGAACAGTCAATGCTCGCGCGGAGCCCGGAGCTCCATCAGCCACTGCGCCGATGTCGTGGTCCGCGCGGACGGGAGGAAGGAGCGAGAAGGCAGATTTGCACACACATCACGGCCGGTGCGCAGTCAGCCTGTCGCTGAGCTCTTCCTGCTTGGTGGCGTGTCACGTTGTCATGCTGCCTCTTCCCGTGTGGAAAGCCGTAAGGTGTGAGTTTAATTAGCATAGAACAAAATTTCTTACTCTCTAATAATAACACCTTGAATTTTTGTTACCTGCTCTCCAAGGAGCTCAAAGCCTTAAAAAAAAAAGAAAGAAAGAAAAAACACGCACTTCTTCAGCGTGTCTCATCATGCTCTGGAGCTAAGAATCCTCTCCCCATTGCACAGAAAGGGAAGCCGAGGGTTGTGAGTGACTCAGTGAAGGGAGCTTCGCTGTGGCCTCCTGGCTTGGACGTTCTGTTCTGTTCTACGCGGAGTTGTCCGGGTTTGAAACGTGAAGGGACAAATGTCCGGCTACCAGTAGGGGGCAGTCACGAGCGGAGCGGGCGGGCAGGCATAAACTGGGGTGGCCAGTCACTTAGGGGACGCCCTGCCTGGCTCCAAATGTGTTGGCCTACAAGATGCCAACCTGGATCTACACACACACACACACATATGGAATTGTTTACTTTCCCCCAGAAAAGAAGGATAAACCCCTAAACCTCTGTATCTCCTCCTATGTGTGTTTGCTAGGAACAGACCTACCAGCCCCAGTCTGTGATGTGCAGATGGAGGCAGACGTTGAACACAACGCACACTGGTTTGCACATGTGGTTTAGGGCAGGAGGGACAACTCAGTGGCCTATGGGAATAGTTGGAGGCTCTGCTCCGGTTTTATTTCTTTTATTTATTTATGCATAGAAGATCTGGGGTGCAGGCCAGAAGTTCAGGGAATGAGAGGATTCACCAGAGACAGAGTGGGGAGCAGAACAGGTGGATTGACTGAAATACACTGCAGAGGGGAGCAGTAGGTGGAGCAGGAGAGGTCTGCTGCACCATGTGGTCAGCAATCTGGTGGGGGATCAAACTCGTGCTGCAGGGGCTCGGGTAGCTTCATAGTGCTGTGTTTCAACCCCTTGTACCATCAGGGAGGCCCTCTGCTCTGATTTTAGTGTGAGGTGATATGCTCTCAATATTGAGGTGGCAGTGGTATGAGGAGAATGAGATGGGCCCCGAAGAAGTGGAGAAGAAGTAACTAAAGTAGGTGGTCCATGAGTAAGAGAACCCAAGATGGTTCCAGCTTGGTCAAGAGGCTGGTGTGACTGACTAGGAAAAACCCCCAGAGAACTTAGCTGATGAGATCGGAGACCAGGCGAGGCGCTGACGGAATGTCAGCGTGATGTACTCCGGGCGGGAGCAGGTGGGGCATGCTGCCCTGGCATGCCTGCACACCAGGCTTCCATACTCGTGGAGAACAGACACGACAAGAACCGTGAGGCCAGTTTGAGGTTGCCAACAGTTTATATGGTCAGATGAGTACCCAGAAAATCAATAAGTAGCAACCATCTCTATTTTGTTAAAGAAAAAAAAAAAAACCTCCCAGATAAGACATACCTATTGACAGTCCTTTAAAGCAAATAAACTTAGCTCTATAAAAACTTACCCCGTCACCTTTATTTTCATGTTCTACTGTAGCACGAAAGGACATGCGTGCAGATGGCTGTTTGAGAAGCATTGTCCTGACTCCCAAAAGCAGACAAAAGGGAAAGTCCCGGGTGGAATTTAGAAGTGGTGGCCAAGAAGTCTGATGGTGCATTTGTGAGTGCTGCTAGGACAGAGGGGAGGGCAAAGAGCAGAGGTTGAAGCCCCGGTCCAGAGGATGTGCTCAAGGGCTGGAGGAAAAAAGAAAGGAGAAGACAAAGGAGCAGGGCGCAGGCGGGTGGGGGCTTGAGAGGTTCCGCGGTGAAGAACTTGGAAGGCTGAGCCAGCTGCACGGGCACATTGGATGGAGCCTCCCCCCCACTCCCCACCCCTCACATGTGACACAGCTTCCTGCGTCCCTGCTGAGGATAGAGAGCCAGGAGTGGCCACAGTGCAGGCAGGTGAGTTAAGCTGGGCGGCCGCGTGGGGCGACCCCGGCTGCGTGGGACAGTTCCGACAAGGAGCTTCCCATCCATAACCCGGGAAGGCTGCTGAGTGATGCTCTCCAGGCAATTGTCTTTCTCTGCATTGGACACGGGCGCTGACGTTGATGAAGCTCCTCCAGACACGTGGGCAAGAATCTTTCACTGGGATGAGGATTAACTGTGGCCATTAGTGTGCACGGAGAGGGGCGCCTTCCCTTCCTTCACCAGAAGTGAGCACTTCCTGGGGATTATGAGCTAATGTATCTGGAACCATGCTCGCCGCTCCGGCTTTTGTGGCCTATCTGGAAGTCCTTTCCAGGGCTCCCACGAGCCACCTGGCTGCTCTTCCGCTTGGATCAGGGTTTGCCATTAAATGCAGTGAGGGACTCGGGCCATTTATCACAGCAGATCCAGTGCCTAAATCTGGGAGGAAATGGTCAGCGGTCCAAATTGGAGTTGACTCTCCCTGCCAGAAACCAAGTAGGGCTCTCGCGGCTGGAGTCCTGGGCTGACTCGTTATACATTTGTAAAAATGAATGCCATTCATTTAGCTTCTCTTTTGGATTTGATCCACAAGGCAGTGAATGCCCTGGTTTGCATATTCATTCATTGGCTCGTTCACTGTTTACTGAACTCTTACTACGTACTGTCCTAAGTGCTATGGTCAGATCGTATTCCTATCTTGCATTCTAGGAACAGGGACCTAAACACAAGACCAAATAATTTCAGGAAGTGATAGATGCTAAGAAGAAACAAAGAAGAGGGAAATGGCTTCTCTAGAGAGGAGGAGGCAGAGAAGATCCTCTGAGGAGGTGCTATCTGAGTGGGTCTGAATCCACTTAGGGTTGAATGTCTGTGAGATGATTATTCCATGCAGAAATAAGAGCAAGTGCGGGCCTCCCTGGTGGTGCACTATGGAGTATCTGCGGCATAGCTTCACAAGTTCAATCCCGGTCAGGGAGGGGACCCACATGGCGCAGCAGACCTCTCCTGCCTCGCCCACTGCTCCCCTCAGCGGTGTATTTTCAGTCAATCTGCCTGTCCTGCTCCCCACTCTGTCTCTGGTGACTCCTCTCACCTCCCGTGATTCTGGTCTGTACCCCAGCTCTTGTATGCATAAATAAATAAATCTTTTTTTAAAGAAAAAAGAAAAAGAAAGAAGAGCAAGTGTGGTATTTGAATGAGCTTGGCATGTTTGAGGGACATAAAAGAGACCATCACGGCTGGAACAAAATGGGTCAGGTTGGGTCAGTGGAAGATCACAGTGGGAGAGGACAAAACCAGATAATGTAAAACTTAGGAGTCCTGGAGAGGGTTGGGATTGTAGAATAGTTGTCAGGTATTGGGTGGAGAAGACTATGGTCCTCTACAAGACTTGGGTCAGAAAGATGGGGAACAGAACCATTAGGTTGTCCTCCTGCACCACACTGACTCCCCATGTAACCCCGAGCCATTGCCTTGTCCTCTCACAGACTGTCATCTGGAAAGGTTTCTGGAAAGAAATCTGTTTGTTGGATGTGGGCCATTTGAGTCAATATTCTTAAATTTGATCTTTGGTTCCCTTCCATGATGAGTGTTTGGAGGTGAAAGGCATGAATGAGGAAGAATTAGCTGGCTTGCTACTTCCATTCCTCTCTACTGCTCTCTGTCAAGCCCAACATCCTGGCTGCTACCCCAGCTGATCACCTTCATTTTTAGCCCCACTGTGGTAGACACTGGGCTAGGCTGCCCACACGTCCATCTGGAGTAGAGAATTAGTCCCCAGTTGTTGGGAGCAACTGTCAGCTCTCGGTCCATTGTGGGGTTACCTGGGCTGAAGACCACCTTTGCTCATATTCTTCCAGGCATGATGGATGGTGACGGTATATATATATAGGCCTGGCAAATCCACCCAGGGCTGGATAGCTCTGAGTGGTCCTTTCAACTCCAGAACTCTCTGAAATGTAGGCTGAGGCATTCTACTGAGATGGCATCGCAGCTCAGCTTCTTTCCTTTCCCTTCCTTGCCATAAATGTCATCCCAAGAACACTCGTTAACAAAATCGCTTATAAGAATACATTTCCCCAGTGGCTTATATTTTTTCTTCTTTGTATTCCTTGCTGCTGGAGGTGAGTCAGCAAAGATGTTTTTAAGGTTTATGTCATGGAGTGTTTTGCCCATGTTTTCTTCTGTGTATTTTATGGTTTAGCTGTTACATCCAAATATTGTACCCAGTTTGAGTTGCTTTTTGTGTATGGTACGTGATAATGGCCCAGTTTTCCTAACACCATTTATTGAAGAGGCTTTCCTTGTTCCAATTTATATATGTTGCTCCTTTGTCAGATATTTGTTGTTCATAAATGTGTGCCCCTCAATTATATTCCATTGATCTGTGTGTCTGTTTTTGTTTTCCCATTGTCATGCTGTTTTAATTATCATGCCTTTATAGTATACTTTGAATTTCAGAAGTGTAATCTCTCAATTTTTCCCCTTTTTAGTGAGGAAAGCTTTAGTTATTTTTTTGGGTGGTCCCATATGAATTCACTAATCTTTATTCTATTTCTTTGAAGAATGCCACTGGGATATTTTCATTGGGATTTCATTAAATCTATAAATTGTTTTGGGTAGGATGGCCATTTTGACAGTATTGATTACTCCAGTCCATGAACAGAGAATATCTTTCCATTTCTAACTAAAAAATCTGTGCATCAAAAGAGACAGTGACCAAAACAGACACCCTTCTAATGAGCGAAGACATAGCACACCATACATCTGATTGATATTGAAGATCTACAAAGCATTTATACAACTCAACAAAAAGAAAAAAAGATCTCAATCAAAAAAGTGGGCAGAAGAGTTAAACAGGTACTTCTCTAAGAAGACCTGCAGATTGCCAAAAGACATTTGAAAAAATATTCATCATCACTTGTCGTCAAGGAAATGCCAATCAAGACCACATTGGGATACCACATCACACAAATGATAATGGCCCATATCAAAAACAAACAAACAAAAAAACACAAACAAGTGGGGCAAGGATGTTGAGGAAAAGGTGGTAACATAGAATGGTCCAACCAGTATAAAAAGCTGGTGGAGATTCCTCAGAAATCTAAAAGTGTATTTAACTTACAACTCAGCAATTCCACTCCTAGGTGTCTATCCAGAGAACACAAAAACACTAATTCAAAAGGAAACCTGTGCTCTTATGTTTATTGCAGCACTATTTATAATAACCAAGACATGGAACAACCTAAATATCCCAGAACGGATGAGTGGATTAAGATGATGTGGTCTAGGCATGGCAGACCTCTCCTGCCTGGCCTGGCCCGCTGTTCCCCTGAGCAGTGTGTTTCAGTCCATCTGCCTGTTCTGTTCCCCACTCTGCCTCTGGTGGATCCTTTCACCCCCCCCACCCCCCACACCTCTGGTTTGTACACCAGTTCTTGTATGCATAAATAAATAAATCTTATAAAAAAATAAGATGATGTGGTCTATATACACAATGGAATACTACTCAGCGATCAAAAGAAAAATAAACTCATGTCATGTGTGGCAACATGGATGGAGCTGGAAGGGATTATGCTAAGTGAAGTGAGTCAGAAGGAGAAAGTTAAATGCCGGATGGTTTCACTTATATGTGGAATCTAGACAAAGACAAACTGTAAAAGGGACCTTGAAAGCAGACCATAGATCTAAGACACTCAGGATAGGCGGGGGAAAGAAAGAAGGGAAGAACAAAAATGAGGGGAATAGTAGAGAAGGTGGGGGCAGAGAATGATGGACGGGGGTAGAGGACTGGGTGCTTTGGTGGTGGGAAATTGTGGTGAGGGGAGGGAGCTTATTTTATTTATGTTGTGCTAAAATAAACAAGGATGTTAAAAATAAAGGAGCAGGGCCTCCCTGGTGGCGCAGTGGGTTAAGCAACGCACTATGAAGCAAACTGCAGCCACTGCAGCACGAGTTCGATCCCTGCCGCTGGCCAGGAAGGGGACCCACATGGTGCAGCAGACCTCTCCTGCCTCGCCCGCTGCTCCCCTCGGCAGTGTGGTTCAGTCCATCTGCCTGTTCTGCTCCCCACTCTGTCTGGTGAATCCTCTCACCTCCCTGGACTCTGGCCTGTACCCCAGCTCTTGTGTGCATAAATAAATAAATATTTTTTTAAAAAATAAAGGAGCAAAAAAAGGGGGGCACAAGGAAAAGAACAATAACAATCAAAAAATACACAACAAAAACGAAAAGACAAGGACAAATCAGAAACACGTTGTGGGGAGTGGGGAGGGAATGGGATGAGGGCAGAAAGAGCACAAGGGACTGAGGTGAGGGTGCACGGGTGAAACAGTGGTGGGAACTCCATGGGGACCACAATTGATGTCAAATGTATATAAAGAAAAATTTAATTTAATTGTTTTAAAAAAGTGCAATTCCTAGGAAACCAGTCTGGGCACCCCACAAATGGCCTGTAAGGACAAAAGATACTGGGGAAGGAAAGTGAGAGGTGAGAATGAGGAAACAGGCCAGAGCCACAGCTGAGCCGTGCTCCACCTTGACCTGAGCACAGGCGTCTGGGACCCGTCACCGGGACCCTTCAGGTCTAGCTCGGCAGCGTCTGCACCTGTGTGTCCAGGCGAATGGGCCCTCGTTTGCAGCTCAAACAAGTGGGCGCCAAAACCCCTTATTTCTGTCATGCTTGCAGCATTTCCAGCAGTTTTACATTCATTTTCACTCCCCTCGTTCACATCTGCTCCGTTAGCTCCTTTTTTTCCTTTATTTTCTTTTATCAAATACGGAACATGTGGTGTGTCCCTAAAATGGAACACATGATGTCAGGGCAACCGAGCAGCCAACCCCACTGATCTGAGGCTCAGAAGGGGGAGGCCGGTCTCCTTGTTGCTCACCCGGGACCTCCTCCAGCCCCCCTCATTCTCTCCGGCTTTCTTTGTGCTTCCCGTGTCCTAACCGCTCATCAGCCTGGTCCACTTGTTGCAGTATCTCCCGAGACCCCATAGACCTCAGGCAGCTGAGCGGGGCACGGGAAAGTGGGGAGACGCCCCTGCCTTCCAGTCACAGGACGCTGCAGAGAGGTGGCCGGTACGCTGCTGAAAGGGGGCACCAGGAGGAGTCCAGAGACCGAAGTGGGGGCGGTTCATAAAGTGAGGTCGTGGAGCTCACAAATTCGGGGAGCAGCAAAGGCTTCCTGGCAGAGGTGACACTCGAGCTGGCCTTGAGGAAAAGGTTAACTCTCCTGGGAGTTGACCATCTTCCTAAGTTTCCAAAAGATTCCTTGGCTCCTTCGATTGCTGGAAACCAAGGCTGTCTCGTGGCCCCCGTGTCAGCTGTTGTACTCCAGAAACACTGACTCACCTAGTTCCCTGAGAGTGTCAGTTGATAGCTCCTCCTCCGGCCTTTCTTTTGTGTCAGGGGCCTGGGCCTTCTCTGCCAAGCCCTAGCTGCCTGGGTTGAGCTGTAGTTGCTCCTCTGCACGGCCTTCCTGTCGTCCGGCAGCCCTTCCTGTGACACGCCTCGGAACGCACCCAACACCTCTGGTTTCATTTCATTCACAGTCCAAGGGCTTGTGAGCCGCTGAGCGCTGGGAGAGGAACCGGATGTGGCTGCTGTAGAGGATGGAGGGAACGCAGGGCCTGGGGCTTCGAGAGGAAAAGGCTCTGTCCTCTGCTTAGAGACCTGGTCTTAGGACACTCACTGTGGCCAAGCTTCCCCGGGGGTGCAGAGCACACCCTTCTGAAAGCCCCTGGGCATGGGGTGTGGGGTCAGGCACCTCAGCTTAGCGAGAGCCTCATGTCTGACCAGCTTGGAGGCTGAAGGCAAATCTCCCTCCCTGGGCCTTGGTGTCTCAAATAGGAAGCCTAAGTCTTGCTTCGGAGAAGCTACTTCAAAAAGCATGGGCCTCCCTGGTGGTACAAGAGGTTAAGGCGCAGCTCTATGAAGCATCCACAGCCACTGCAGCATGAGTTTGATCCCCGGCCAGGGAGGGGCCCCACAGGGCACAGCAGACCTCTCTTGCCTGCCCGCTGCTCCCCTCAGCAGTGTGTTTCAATCCATCTGCCTGTTCTGCTCCCTGCTCTGTCTCTGGTGACTCCTCTCAGCCCCCACACCTCCTGCCTGTACCCCAGCTTTTGTGTGCATAAATAAATACATCTTTTAAAAAAACACAACAAAAACAAAAATTAGTCCCTATTGATTTATGCTCTGTTTTGATAAACAGCACATAGCAAATATTTAGTGTCCATCTGCTCTGCACCAGGTAAGATCGGCTGGTCTCTGCAACTGTAGGGCTTATACTCATTCATTCCTCTGTTCATTCATTCTCTCCTTCATCCATCCATTCATGCCACACATACACTGTATGTATAAGGCCCGGGTCAGGGCGTTGGGGGTGCGGAGATGAGCGTAACGGGCTAACCTCTACTCTTCCTTTCCAGTGGAATAAGACAGAAAAGTCAGTAAACAAATAAATAAAGTGAAATTCCCCTGTCCCTCTCTCCCTGGCCGGAGCGGTCTGCAGAGCTAATGAGGACTCCATCTTCTGCTCCCCAAAGAGGCCGGATGCTTTGATTGTACTTAACTTTCTCTCAAGTTTGCTAGGAAAGCAATAGTTTGTTTTTAATTATGAAAGGCTAATGCAGCCTGAATACGCCTTTTCAAAGAATGCTGCCTTTCCCCAGAGGCACCCCCACCTCCGCTCAAGGTTCATCTGGGTAAAGGGGCTCAAGAGAAATGAGCTTGTCCTGCAAAGGGAAACTGAGGCGGCCCAGGGGCATTTGCCCACCACTGACCTCTGAGCAGCTTCGGAGGGTCCCGCTGCTCCCTGCTCTCTGCTCCTCCACCCCCTCGCGGCTGGCCCTGGGGACCGGGGAAGGGTGGGGCTGGGGGGAGTGGATCCGCTGAGATTTGCTGAATTCGGCAACCTGGGTGGTCTGGGCCGGGTTGGCCCGATTCATGAACATTTCTGTCTTGTTTGGTTTTATGTGCTTTGTTTATTTTTGCCTTAACAGCACAGGCCGACTTTTGATGTTGCCCAATAACTGACTTTCTCTCCCCTTCCATTCGGCCTCCCTCTGCTCTGGTCTGGAAGTCATTTCTCAGTTTTTCCTTCTGTGGACACTAAGGTTTCAGGAACAGCTGAACTGAAGAGAATCCTCACCGAGAGGATTCTTCAGAACACCAGCGTGGGTTCACACGTGTGCGAGGGGGTAGCCTAGGGCACAGTCCTGCTGGTCGTCTGCAGGGCCCAGCATCTGCTGAGAGCTGGGAATCATCAGCTGGCTAGTTTCTTGTAGAGAAATCACCCTAGATACTGACAAGTCTTTATTTGTGAGTACAGAGAAAGTTCCGTTTACCCAGCGGTCTTAGAACATGTGATAAAAACGGCAAGATGTTCAGATAATAATTTTAATTCCAAAGGCTGAAGCCCAAGACAGAGACTGACTTTGGGGAACAGAAAGGTGCACCCAGCTCTGTGACCCCTGGCAGGTGCACTGAGGGGAGTGTCCTGAGACCCTCCTGGGCAGGGGAAGTGCTGGTGTGAGGGTCCGTGGGGAGCGCCTGCTTCTGCCCTGGGCAATGCAGACCTGAGGGCAGGGCTGGGTGTGGCCAAAGACACCCAAACAGGGCCTGAGATCTAGGCTGCCACTGCAGCAGCTGAGCTGGCCCGGAAAGTAACCCGCCTGTGCTCCAGACCCTGAGTGTGAGGTCGGGAGGAAGAGGCGGTGTTTCAGCCTCACCCTGCAAGGTGAGAGGGCTGCAAAAGGAGCCGGGCAGAGGGAACAGCATAGACAAAGGCTGGAGGCGGGCTGTGTGTCACATCACACTCTCAGGGAAACTGGTGAGTCAGAGTGCTGACATCCGAAGGTAGCTGGAGTGGCAAAGGCTGGCACAGCCTAAGCAGGCAGGAGACGACTCTCAGAAAGGTCCTTGAAAAATGCCAAGTTGAAGGCCTCCCTGGTGGCGCAGCGGGTTGAGCGATGCACTGTGAAGCATCCGCGGCACAGCAGTGTGAGTTCGATCCCCGGCCAGGGAGGGGACCCACCTGACGCAGCAAACCTCTCCTGCCTCACCTGCTCCCCTCAGCAGTGTGTTTCAGTCAATCTGCCTGTTCTGCTCCCCACTCTGTCTGCTGAGCTTCAGTGATGAGTCATGGGCCATACATGTTAAGGCTGAAGTCACCCCCAGTGATGACAATGGGTGGAGAAAAGGAAGATGTGAACCTGTTCTCATGGTGCCTGATGGATGAGAAAAGTGCCCAAAAGACTGGTAAATGCTGGGGGGCAGAGGGCAGCACGACCAGATGATGCTTCTCTTCTGGAACAGAAGCAAAATAAAGGGTCCCCAAAATTTTTGGGAAGCAAAAACAAGGCCAGTCCTGACCCTGCTCTATACCAGGCATGGAAGGGAGAGCAATCGCCAGCATGGAGGCCTGCATGTAAGTAACCTGTCTCTAGAGTGTCACCCAGATGGGGCTTCAGCTACGGCAGGGCTAGGGCACTGACGACAGCAGGGCAACTTAAGGAGTTTTGCTTATCAGGGATCGGGGCCTCTTTAGAGCCATTTGGAAGGGAAAGGAACATGATGGAACAGGCAGGGAAAAGCAGGAGCAGCTCCTGGGGAGGGGGAGCCTGGGGCTAGATGCCTGGAGGGCCGGGCTGCAGGGATGGGGGTGTGGTGACATTGGCGTGTGCTGTGGGGGTACCAGTAGGCAGGGGACAGAGTGCTTCCCCTCCAGATCCAGCCAGCACTTCCGGATGCTCAGCACCGAAAACACTCACTGAACCAGGGTCCATGGGCTGCAGAGGCATCGCACCTGTGAGGCCAACGCCATAGTTGGCCAAGAACCCCGCTCCTGGGGTAGCAGGGAGAGGACCTGTCTAGGCCGGGCAGCTTCCACAGACCCGCGGAGACTCCAGCTATAGCCCCCGTGAAGCTCGCGCCTTCCTGCTGTCAATCGGAGTCTAACCAGGAAACCCATCCCGATCAGAAAACAGATGAGTGATTTTTCCCTCTTAAATTAGGATTTGACAGAGTAATTGTAAAATTGGTATTTTGCTTAAAAATCCTTCCTTGGAGCTTATAAAATGACATTAGAGGGAAACTTTCTCAGCAGAGATTTTTATAAGATGTAGCATACTGAACTGTATTTAAACATACTGAATGTGTATAAACTATGACCAGGAAGAGGAAAAGAGGACAATTGTTTTATTTCCAGAAGATTTCAATGACTTTCACATAAGCAAAATCTCATGGCCCTATCAACTCAAAGGGGATGTTTGATTGGCAAGTTTGTGTCTCATAAGATGGGCACCTCAGCTCTCAGGAAGGAGAAAATATAGTGGACCAAGGTGTTGAGATAAAGCACTTTTAGAATGACTACAATTTCACTGCACAAGCTTCAAGAACACGGATCTTAATCCATGTTCCTAAAACGAGTACGTACAGCACATGGCAGTCCAGAAAATGTTCTTGTTACCCTGAACTAAGTCCAGTTTTCAAGCTGCACAGATTAGAATTCAGAACAAGAAGGTCATTAGACTGGTTCTTAGAAAAGGAAGCTTAGGCCCATGATACACGGGCTAACCCACTTGCTGATGGTGACGGCTGAGGGGGCAAAGGTCTCCCACTGTCCCTGCACATTCCACCCAGCAGGTGGCTAGGCCTAAAGAATTTATTTCTCAGAGGCTGTAATTTTCTTCTTGTGTCCGATCTTGAGATAGATACATTTTCTGTGTCCTTCTTGGTCCCACTTGTTCATGAATAGGGCCCATGTTCTACTGCTACATGCCAAGCATATTGGATGGATGGATAGATGGATGGATGGATGGATGGATGGATGGATGGATGGATGGATGGATGGATGGATGATGGATGTATGGATGGATATATGGATGTATGAATGGATGGATGGATGGATGGATGGGTGGGAGGATGGGTGGGTAGGTGACTGGATGGATGGATGGATGGATGGATGGATGGATGGATGGATGGATGGATGGATGGATGGATGATGGATATATGGATGGATATATGGATGTATGAATGGATGGATGGATGGATGGGTGGATGGATGGGTGGGTAGGTGACTGGATGGATGGATGGATGGATGGATGGATGGATGGATGGATGGATGGATGGATGGATGGGTAGATAGATGAGTGTATGGGTGGTTGGATAGGTGAGTGGATGGGTGGATGAATGAGTGGATGGATGGGTGGGTAGGAGAAAAAAAGGAGAAATTCATCTCTAAAATTCTCACATCCAGAGTATATCATATCCAGATAAACATCTTGAAGACCTCCTGAAAGGCCCACTCTTATGTGAAGCTCCCACTAACTCCCTACTGAATTCGTATTGGGAAGATCAGGACATGTTAGTCTAAAAAGGTCCAGGCTGAGTAGGAAGAAGCTTCTCCCTTTGTGCCCACAGGGGACATACAGAGAACAGATTTGCTTACCAAGTCTTGGAGTCTGGAGCCCATCTCATGAAGCCAGGAAGTTGCAGTCACCCTTCCTGGCCTCCTTTCCTTCCTGACGCCACAAGTATTAGGTTGAAGACCCACCAACAATATTCCCATTTGGCAGAGCCTGTTCTGTGGTCCCTGCTCCCTGCTGCCGTTTTCAGGCAGGTAACGAAAGCTCCGACCTCTTCTGACAGCCCCTGGGCTAGGCAGGTTAGAAGGGGCCGGGACAACGAGCTTTCAGATTCTACTTCTCTTCATCCGCCTGTTCACTTCCCCCAAGCCCCTGCATCAGAACGGTCTGACCCTGTGGGGTCTGATGCCCACCCACCCCACGCCCTCCTTAACACCTCCTCCATGTCTCTCCGTCAGTCGAAACTTGTGCAGATGACACTTGGAGTTCCTCCCTCCCTGGAACGTCGGACGAGGAAATGACTAGAAACCTGACAGTCCTATCACTACCAGGGAGTGACAATTTAAAAAAAAAAAAATCCAGTTATGAGTGTAAGTTTAAAAATGTAACTAAAAGCCTTCATCAAAGTTTAAAGAGCTTCTTGCGCTTTTAGCATTTGCTTATTCTGATTTATTGACAATGACACACCTAGGAACAGTCGTGTCTGCCGAGGCAAAGCAGTAATGGACTTTAGGGGGAGAGAGAGAAAGAGAGAGAGGGGGGAAAAAAGGGAAAAAAACGAGAAGGTGCAGCTCACAGAAGGGAGGCCGCTGATTAGAGCCCACTAATTTGTTATGCGCTCCGGCAAATCAGCGGTGATTCATATGACAAATAAGGAGAAAAAATTAACAGCTGTCATGTTGTGATGTGTTAATTTCCTGACAGTCTCTGCACTGAAGCCAATTACTGATTTAAGGGCAGGGAGAGAGAGCCCTGTTCAAGCTTCTAATTAGGCTTCTTCAAGACTAAAAGGATAAAAGCAAAAATAAGAGCAAGAGAATGAGGCAGGTAGTGGGCTCCACGAAGCTCACATGCTTTTAAAGCCCCAGTTAAATAGCTTTAAGCTTAAGTGTGTTTAAGATAAGAATTTAGAAACATTTATTCACTTTTATCCCTGACCTGGTGGTTTAGGCTTTTGTGGCGTAATTGGGAGCCGAGCGGGCCCAGGGTGCCGCTGTCCTCCTTCCGCAGAGTCCAGCCTCTCAGATGTAATCTACTAATAATACCTTTGTTTAGCCGTGTCAACAACCATTCATCACCAAGGTAGACAAAGGGCGGTGGGGCTCCACCAGCTTCCGCTCGGATCTGTGCTGAGTGGTCCATTGTGCTGAGTGGTCCCGTCACCATCGGCCACAGGAGGGCCTGGGTGGGGGTTCAAGGGCCCGGGGGCTTAGGTGTCAAGGTGGCCTCTGCGCCCGCTCCCCAGAAGGACGGTCAGAACATCCATTATTGGCTTCACTTTGGCTCCGTCCAAAATCCTGTCCTGCTGGCTCCAGTTTCCTGGTCATCTCCATTGATCCAATTTTCCAGAATAGGAACAGATCTAATTTCAAGACCTGGGAGTCCTCTCAAGGGAGGACTTAGTGGGTACTGGCTGGTGGGAGACTCTTCCTGCTCATCCTGGCACACTCAGGCTGCAGTGAAAGCGTCCACAGCAGAACTCTTCTCTGCATCAGTCATGATCAGTCATAAAAGTGGGATTCAGAGGCCACTGGCCCAAACCAAGGGCCAGCTACACAGGCGGCTCTCGCTCATTTGCCTTCCAAGAAAAGTCGTTCCTTTTCCATCTATACCCTGTTCCCTGAGAGTGTGTTTAAAGGCTCTCTATTATACTGGTTTGTTAATTTCAGCAACCAACAGCCTCATGCATTGATGCCATGGTCACTTTGGGGGCCCCTTCTAGAATTCTCTGGCAGGGTTTCTTCTCCATATAGACAGAAGTAATATGTCCCAATGCACATATTATTTTTTTCTTGTAGCTGGGGAAAATCCATTATGACTCTTTTGTTGCCTGTGATGGAAGAAAAGGGGAAAAAACAGAAGGAAGGAAGGAAGGAAGGAAGGAAGGAAGGAAGGAAGGAAGGAAGGAAGGAAGGAAGGAAGGAAGGAAGGAAGG